>JASDQU010372650.1:223869-238067 GCA_032191745.1 Picea mariana
AGTCATGAATCATATAACAAAAACTAAAATAGTTTTGGATCTCTAGAAGGTGAAGTAGTATGCTACAAATGCAACAATTTTGGAAACATGGAAAAATATTGCAGGTAAACAATTCCCCCAATGGAACCAAATAAGTATTTAAAAAATCATGAAAAAGGACCATCAATAATTTGGATAAGGAAGTAATATAACCTAAACATTGAAGAATTCTCTCTTGCACTACAAGACCAAAGAAGAAGAAGTGATTGGTATGTTGATAGTGGTTGTTAAAAGCATATGATAGGTGATAAGAACAGATTTATAACTCTGAAGAAACAAAGAGATGGATCTATTTCATTTGGCAATGAAAACTCAACCAAAATTATAGGGAAAGGCATAGTCAATCTTGGAAGTAAAGATGGAAAGGTATAAAATGATCTACTTGTCGAAAACATGAAGCATAATTTGTTGAGTGTGAGTCAAATGTGTGATCAAGGACATAGACTTATGTTTTACTCAAAGAAGTGTGAGATAAGAAAAGAAGGACTAGGAAAATTGGTGGCTACAACAGTAAGGACTCAAAACAATATATACATCTTAAATGAGATTGGAAAGGAAATATGTTTCTCGGAAAAGGAAAATGAAAGTTGGATTTGGAAAAAAAAATGGGACACATGAACTTTGACAATATAGTCAAAATTAGTAGAAATGAAGCAATAAGAGAAATGCCCAAAATTTCAAAATTGGTCAGTACTATGTGCAAGCATTGTCTACATGGAAAAAAAACAAAAAAAAAATGCATATCAAAGGAATACTTTGAAGAAAAGACATTGGAAATTGTGCACACTAATATATGTGGACCAATGAGAACAAACGGACTAAATGGTGAACAATACTTCATGCTACTTGTTGATGACTATACAAGAATGATTGCATTTTTTTTTCTCAAGAAGAAATTAGAGGCATTTGGAATTTTTAGAATATTCAAGGAGATGGTTGAAAACTGAATGGATTCAAGAATTAAGTTCTTAAGATTAGGCAATGGAGGTGAATTCATATCAAAATAATTCATGGAATTATGTGAAGAGCATGGAATAAAAAGGAAATTTTGAGCAACTAGGAAACCTAGGCAAAATGGAGTCATTGAAAGGAAGAATAAAACTGTAACAAAGATGACTAGAACGATGTTGAAGGATTTGAAGTTGAGCAATGTATGTTGGGTACAAGCAGTACACACATCCATTCATATCTGGAACAAAGGGATGCTCAGAAGTAACAATGAAAAAACTCCAGATGAGCTATGGAAGGGAAGACCAACAAACGTCAAGCACTTTAGAGTGTTTGGAAGAAAATGCTACATAAAAAGAGAAGATGACAAAGTTGGAAAATTTGATTCTCTAGTTGATAAATGCATACCGATTGGATACTCAAGAAAAAGAAAGGAATACAAGTGTTACGATATGAGACTCAACAATATAGTGGAAAGCATAAATGTAAATATTTATGAAGTAGATGTGTTGAAGATCAAAGAAGAAAGAACAAATTCTAATGAACATGAAGCAGAAGAAGAACTAAAATAACACAAGCTCGAAGAAGAAGAACATCAAGAAGAGAAGCAACTAGAAGTAGAACAAGAAGAAAATTATCAACAAGAATTTCATACGCCCTTCAGGACACCTAAACGTTAGATTCAGAAGAATCATCCACCAGAACATATTATTGGAGATATAAATGTAGAAATGGAAACCAGAGGACGTAAAAGGTTATGTACACCATAATAGAAACACCTTGCACTACTATCTGTTAGAAAATTGGGTGTGCTCGTTTAATCATAGACAATATAGAAATATTGTAACCCAACCAAGGCTAATGCACCAAGAAAGGATAACTAAGACTGATAAAAAATTCCAACCAAGAAAGACAGAAATTACAGGTTGTAGTAATTGCAGCTATAGCTACTCTCTAGACTTGCGCACTACTAAATTTCCGCAGTGCGCACCATTAAATTTTTGCAGTTGTGATTTGTGTCTTCCAAATGAGCTCTGGTATCCTTTATTTATATTTGTCCTCCTTAGTTGTCTGGGCTGAATTCTCATTTTGGAGGATAAAAAATCAATATTGAATATTTCCTTTAGTAAACTTGTCTTCTAGGGTTATGCCCAATGCTTTAGGGTTTCTTCATTCTTCCTGGAATATTCTAGTCTCGTCAATGGTTACAAGTGGACGTTAATACCTCTCGTAGATACCATAATATCAACACTCCCTCCTAGCTAGGGAGGTATAAAAGGCAATGGTCTTGAAAAAAAACATACCATTGAACCAATAACATCATCATCACTATCCTACTAGATAGTCTCCATGGTAATCAGAACAATGCCATCCAATAGAACACAATTGTGTCTATTCATAGTAGTATAAAACTACTATCTAGAGACATATAGTCTCTATACCAATCATATCATATGATATCAATCTGTATAAACAATATCATGATTCAAACTAAGTCATCTGGGCCATTATTCCACTCACATCTGTGAGATCTGGAAGAGCATCTTCCCTCAGAAGGTAAAACATCATCCATGGGATATATGGACTATTATTCTTAAGCATAGAAGAATAATTGTCCTTGATTTCTAATCCTGTACAATTCACCTAACTAGGCCATTCCTCCGACACTAATCATAGGGCAACCTAGAGATAACGAGTCTTCCCTAGGGAATGCATGTCCCTGATTGTTGAACATGGACCATTCACCTAACTGGGCCATTCATCCAGCACTAATCATAGTGAAACCTGGAGAGAATGAGTCTTTCCTAGGGAATGACTGTCCGGACCATTTCCTAAGGAAATGACTATCTCACACCAACCTCCAAAATGGACCATTCTTCGAAATTGCTCACAATTGTGAACTTCGAAAGAATGACTGCCCGACGAGGCGAACCATTCCGATTGAACACTAATCAGAGTGATTGTCGAGAAGAATGATTGTCCTAGACCATTCCTCCATGCTATTCACAAGAAGAATCGTTGTCTATGGTACATCAATAATCTATCGAACCATTATGAAAATGACTGTCCGATCTGGACCATTTTCCGAACTGGAAAATGTGTGTCCATAAAAAATCTCAAACCACTTTTCGAACTTGAAAGCAAGTTCCCAACCTAGACCATTTACCAAACTAGAAAATGATTGTCTATAAATCAATAATATATATATCATTTCTCCCTCCCAACCTGGGGAACCATATCTTTCCTTTCAGCTAAGGGAGTTATCTCCACGAACCCCAACTTGTCCCTTAAGTATGCAAACTTTATCCTGGAAAAAGGATTTGTCAAAATGTCTTCTACCTGCTCATTCGTGGGGATATACTGGAGTTTTACTTCTCCTGCCTAAAATTTTTCACAAATAAAGTATTATTTGATCTCAATATGTTTCAACTGGTCATGAAACACTGGGTGTTCAAATAGCCTTATACAACTCTGATTGTCACAGTATATTACGGTCGAATCTGGTACCTGATCAAATAATCCATAAATCAACTTCCTCGGCCATACTACTTCGGTACATGCCTCACATGCTGCAATATATTTTGATTCTACTGTGTTTAGTAAGGCAGACTTCTATTTCCTGTTGGACCATGATATCATAGCAAAGCCCAAGATGAAACACATCCCTGAAGTAATCCTTTTGTCTTTTGCACTCCTTGCCGAATATGAATTTGTGAATCCATGAAGTTGTATATCACTTGATGAGGTATATTTTAAATCATATTTTAGCATCCCATGAATATATCTTATAAAATGATTTGCATCTATCCAATGCTCATGTCTGGGTTCCACCTGGAACTGGCTTAAGGTGTTTACAAAAAATAAAATATATGGTCGGGTATTTACTAGATACATCAACAACCCAATAAATTGTCGATACAGGGATGGGTCTACTGGATCAGAATCTGAGTCTCTTACTTTTATTATATATGTGGTCATAGGAGTTGCCATGGATTTGCAATCCATTATTCCAAATTTCTGAAGAATCTTTACAGCATACTTTCCTTGTCCAAGGAATACTTCACCACGCTTCTACCATACTTCTAGTCCCAAGTAATAGTTCATGAGACCAAGACCTTTCATATCAAACTCAGAAGCTAGTTCCTTCTTACACTGGGTGATGAGAGACTCTTCACCTGTCAAGAATAAGTCATCACCATATAGTAGTAGAATCACTGGTGCATTGTTCACAACTTTGTAGTAGATATCTGGATTTGCATGACTCTTAGAGAAACCAAGTCTTATTAAGTAGTTGTCTATTCTAGATTACCAATCTCTTGGAGCTTGTTTGATTCCATACAAGGATTTCTTTAATCTACAAACATGAGTATCTATGGAATTTACTTCAAATCCTTGAGGTTGTTCAATGTATACTTCTTCTTCAATTGCTCCATTGAGGAAAGTTGACTTTACATCTATCTAATGTAGACTCCATCCCATGGAGGTAGCAAGAGATATAATGGCTCTAATAGAAGTATATCTGGAAACAAGAGCAAATGTTTCGTCATAATATTCTCCCTCTTATGAGAGAACCCTCTAGCTACGAACCTTGCCTTGTATTTTTCCACGATTCCGTCTGCTACATGTTTGATCTTATAGACCCATTTTGAAGTTACCACTGATTTTTATTTGGGTCTAGGCATGATTTCCCATACATCATTTTTCATGATGGACTGGCGTTCTTCTGTCATGGCTTATTTCCATTGTTTCTTCTGAGTTTCTTCTTCAAATGTGGTGGGTTCTTCATTTATAAACTTTTTCATACATGCTACATAGTTGGAGAATATTTTGGGCTTTTTTCTTTCTTTGAAGGTGCCACTTGGGGATTTGAGTCTTTATTCTTCTTGTAGGGTATCTTCAAGCCAAGATGGACATTTTCTAGTTTTGGGTACAGTGACTGATTCAATAGGTTCACATGGTTTCATCGAATGATCAAGTTGTTATGGTTCTTCATTCTAACTTTATGGAAGATAAATACTTTCTTCTTTAAGCTCTTCATATTCTTTTTATTCTATGGATTCTTCTATAGATTTATTGAAAGCCATCTTCTCATTGAAAATCACATCTCCATTGACTTCAACCTTATGTTTTTCTGGGATATAGATTCTGTAGACTTTGGATGATTCACTGTATCGAACAAATATGCCCTTCTTTCCTGAGGGTTCTAGTTTCTTCCTTTTATCCTTGGAGATATGAATGTAAACAAGGAACCCAAAGATTATTAAGTTTTTTGCATTGGGTTTATTTCCTGAGAAGGCTTCTTCTGGAGTCATATCCTTCAATATGTGGTGGGGAATTTTGTTCTAAACATATATTGTTGTCATGGTTTCCTCTCCCCATAAATACATGGACAAACCTTGATCATTCATTAGTGCCTTCACGGTTTCCTCAATGGATCTATTATTCCTTTCTTCTACACCATTTTTTTTAGGATTATGAGGAATAGTTAGCTCCCTCCTAATCCTTGTTGATTTGCAAAAGGAAACAAATTCCTTGCATGTGTATTCTCCTCCATTATCTATTCTCAAAATCCCGATTTTCTTGGTTGTGAGGTTTTCTATTTCTACTTTGAATTCTTGAAACTTGTTGAAAACTTCATCCTTTGTTTTTAGGAGATACAACCAAATATTTCTTGAGTAATTGTCTATGGATATTAAATAATAAAGGGAACCTCCTAGAGATTTGAATGGCATTGGACTGCAAGCATCTGAATTCATTAGATCTAGAATTTCCTTAGATCTATTATTGATTCTTGAGAATGGCTTCTTAACATTTTTACCAAGAGCACATCCTCTACAAATTCCTTCAAGTGTAGATTGTAGTTTTGGTATTCCTTAAACTATAAATTTTAGGAAAAGTAATGCTTGATAGTTAATATGAGCATAGCTTATGTACCAAAGCTCACTAGGATTGACTTCACCATGTATAAGAGCTTCATCATTACATTCTAGTAGTTTGTATATTCTTCCTTCACGAGTTCCAATATCTCTATCATTATCTATGCTAGAGTTTCTAAACCAAAATAGTACTTCACCATCTACAAAGGCTATTATATTTCCTTTATCTTCTAGGAAATATATAGATACAAGATTCTTTTCTAAACCAGGTACATATAAGACATTGCTCAAATGAACATTGTTAACCGTTTTCAATTTGATGGAGGCTTGACCAATTCCTTCGACTGGATAGGTGTTCCTATCTCCAAGTTCTACCTTGTAGGATGTATTATTTTCATTTAGACTGGAGAGTCTGACCTAGTCTCCTATCATATGTCTGGAATATCGATTGTCAATTATCCACATTTCATCTTCAAGAGTTCCTATAAGAGTTGAATAGTGTAGATGATCCATCTTTTCATTCATGATTTTTGTTGACTAATAGCTATTCAAACTTGACTTTGACCCAAAATCTCAACCTTGACATTTTTTCCTTCTAAGAGTGTCAATAGGTGTGTTGGAATTCGGTGCACTATAATATCCTCTCTTTGATTAAGGTGTTCCATAATAAGGTGTTGGGAAAGAGGTTTTAGGGTTTTACACCTGCACCTGCTAGAAACCATAGTGGAAGTTCTTCAACAAGACTGATAATCTTATGGCTTAGATTCCTTCCAGTGGTTAAACTGAATGAAGGAGGTGTGGGCCCATAACCTATTATAAAAGTGGGTGTTCTCTTTTAACCATAGACAATATAACAATATTGTCACCCAACCATAGGCACAAATGCCACCCCAGAGCACCTTAAAATTGAAAGAGAATAATTCTGGTAGAAATTAAATATCCAACCAAGGCTAATGCACCAAGAAAGGATAACCATTACTAATAAAAAATTCCAACCCAGAAAGACTGAAATTATAGGTTGCAGTAATTGCAGCTATAGCTACTCTTCAGACTTATTCACTGCTAAATTTCTCCAGTGCACACCATTAAATTTCTATAGTTGTGAGTTGTGTTTTCCTAATGATCTCTGGCATCCTGTATTTATACTGCTCCTCCTTATTTTTCTGGGTCGACTTCTCATTCTGGAGGATAAAACTCAATATTAAATATTTCCTTTAGTCGACTTGTCTTCTAGGGTTATGTCCAATGCTTTAGGTTTTCTTCTTGCTTCCTTGAATATTCTAGTCTGGTCAATGATTACAAGTGGAGGTTAATACTTCCTGTAGCTACCATAATATCAAAACTATTCACATTTGAACTCAACAACTTCAAGGAAGCAAGTAATGATGAACATTGGGTCAAGGCCATGGAAGAAGAACATAGTCAAATAGAGAATATTGAAACATGAGAATTGGTTCCAAGACCAAAGAACAAAAATGTGATTGGTACAAAATGGGTTTTTAGAAAAAAAAAAGAAAAAAAGATGGACAAGTAACCACAAAAAAGGCAATATTAGTATGCAAAGTATATGCTCAAGTTGAAGGAGTAGATTTTGAAGAAATGTTTTCCCTTGTTGCCATAATGGAAGCTATCAGACTAATCTTGGCTTGTGCATGTTCCAAGAGAATCAAAGTATATCATATGGATGTTAAATCAACATTTCTGAATGGTGAATTAGTAGAAGAAGTCTACATCAAATAACCATAAGGATTCCTATTGTCAGAAAAGGAATATTACGTTTTCATATTGAAGAAATATCTATATGGACTCAAGCAAGCCCCTAGAGCCAGGTATTCCATATTGGATAGGTGTTTGTAGAAACAAGGATTCATAAAGGGTAATGCAAATAGAAATATCCATGTAAAGGTTGATAGGAACAACATACTTATCATTGAAGTATATGTGGATGACATTATCTTTGGAAGTGATGATGATAGGATGAGTGAAAAGTTTTCCCAGGACATACAAAATGAGTTTGAAATGTCACTACTTGGTGAGTTAACATTCGGGGTAACTAGACATTCCACATGAGATTTAGCACAAAGGAGTCCTAATATCTTTGCAGGCTCTGAAAGTTGACAGGTCAGTGCTCAAGGGTCAAATTTCAAATCCACATGACTGTCATGTGTATAGGTTGACATCACATGTGATAAATTCCTTAGAACCTTTATAAGGATGTAACTTTCTAACTAGAGCTCAGTTTTGAGCCCAGTTATAGTCGTTGAAAATATCTAGGGGAGTAAAATCGAGCTACGAGATTAGATTTAAAGTTATATAATTGGTTAAGAAAAGAAATTGGTACACCCCACCAGCCTAATGAAAGTCTAGGGGATCATGTCTATCACATGTACATAATCTAATGTATGGACTTTGAATTCTAATAAAATATTATAATATATTTGGCATTGGCCCATTCGGTACGCCTTAGCCCCCTCTTGTTTTAGTCCCCTTCATCCTGCAACCGTTGATATATTTTTTAATTATAACTTCATTGTACATCATTTAAATTCATTGTTATTTGGATATACCATTCATCTCACAACCTAATTAACATATTTACATTACATTACATTCTGGGGATCAAAACTGGGGTGTTACAATGCATATACTTTTTCAACAAGTATATGTGAAACACCTTATGATTTTTTATTGTAGCAAACAATGTAATCCTTGTACGTAAAAAATACTATCTTATCCAAGATACCAAATGGACCACAATATATGACTTTTAATTTAGTGTATATTCCTAACTTCAAGAAATTTTCTTTGGATTTACTTTCAAAATATCACGTTCCTTAAATTTAATTTCGCTTGGTATTTTTCATTTATCTACATAACTTTGTTTCCTATCCCGTTCTTCTTTTAAAATTTTCTTGATCTTGATCATTTTCTCTTCCATTTCTTTGAGAAATTCTTGCCCAAGGACTACTTTGTATGATGGATTGTCCCAAATAACTAGATTATTACACTTTTTTCCATATAATGCCTCAAATGGACTAATCTTCATTGAATCTTGATAGCCATTATTGTAGGCAAATTCTATTAAATGCAAGTAGTCCTCCCACTTGGATGGTTTATCCATCACATACATTGTTAACATGTCTTTAGTCACTTGATTGAATCTCTTTGTTTTCCCATCTATTTGTGGATGATAGGTTGTACTAAAGTTCATATTTGTGCCAAAATCCTTGAATAATCCTCTAGAAAAGTTCGAGGTAAACTCTGGAACTTTGATTGAAATAATTGTTTAAGGTATTCTATGCAACTCAACAATATCTATCAAGTAAATATCTACTATATTAGATGCATTAATTATGAGCAAACTTAATTGGAATTAAGTCGGAAAATTTGGTTAATTTTTCCACCACTACCATTATGGAAGCATGTTTCCTTGTTTTCTTAGACAACCGAGTGATAAAATCAATAGTTACCACTTCTCATTTCCAGTCTATAATTGATAATCTCTCTAGCAAACGTTTTGAATGTCCCTGCTCATCCTTTTCTCTTTGACATTCCATACATCTAGCTATATTATCAACAACATTCTTTCTCATTGATGGCCAAAAGTATAGAATTCTTACTATTGCAATTGTCTTTTGGTATCGAGGATTTCCAACATATGGTACATTGTGCAATTCTTTTATAACTATTTTCCTTAATTCATAGAAATTAGAAACATACACTTTTCTTTTAAGCATAAGAATTCCACTCTCTCCCCACTTATAACCCTCATTATTTTGTTGCACATTCTCTTATTGTAAGCCTTCTTTTATCTATAGATAGTTCTCATTTGAGGTAACAACCTCATTAATTTTTCCCCTCCAATCAAATTTTCACATACTAATGGTTGTAGCATGCATTGCATGTACTCTTCTATTGAGTGCATCAACAACCTTGTTCTCCTTCCCTCTAATGTGTTCAATTTCAAGTTCATATTCACTAAGAAATTCCAACCATGTTTTTTTCTTAGCATCTAAAGTATATTTTTCAAATAAATATTTCAAACCCCTAAGGTTTGTTCTTAACTTCAACTTTTTCCCATCATGTAATGTCTCCACATTTTTAGTGCATGGACTATTGTAGTGAGTTACAAGTCATGTGTGACATAGTTATTTTCATTCTCCTAAAGATTCTTGGATTCATAACAAATCACATGACCATTCTGATTAAGAGCTCCACCAAGTCCATCTTTACAAGCATTCGTACATACCACAAAATATCCATTTGTGTAAACAATATTAAGAGTGGGTGCACTAGTAAGAAAATGTTTTAGTAGTTGGAACCTTTCTTCACACTTTCTTTTACATTCAAATTTAATTCCCTTCTTCTGTAAATATGTAATGGGATAAGAAATCTTGGACAATCCTTCCATGAGTAGTCTATATTACGCATGAATCCATATGAATGAACTTACCTTTTCTACGTTTGTAGGTTTAGTTTATCCCCTAATGGATTCAATCTAAATCTATGGATCTATTTATATTCCTTCCTTAGATAAGATGTGTCCCGAGTAATGAATATTCCTTTATTAAAATAAACACTTGCTTAAATTAGCATATAATTTAATTTCTTTTAGTACTTGCAGTACTAACCTCAAGTTCTCTTCATGCTCCTTCTCTAACTTTGAATAAATAACAACGTCGTCTATGAATACAATTACAAAATGAGCCAAGTAATTTCTAAATATTCTTCATTAAGAACATGAAGGTAGTTGGTGCATTTCTCAATCCAAATGACACCACTAAAAATTCATAGTGTCCATACCTAGTTTTGAAAGTTATCTTATTAATGTATTTATCCTTTACCCTTGTCTGATGGTATCCCAACCTTATATATTTATTTCAAAAGATATTTAATACTCTTAGTTGATCAAATAGGTCATCAATTCTTGGTATAAGATATTTATTTCTCACGGTGACCTTGTTCAACTATATAAAATCAATGGTGTAATGTACCCGACTACTCTAGTTCCTGCTAGTATGGTGGGGCACTAGAAAATTTCTCAGTTCCCTCTAAATTTGACCATTAATTCTTAGTTATGATACCACTGATAACATACCCAACCCGCTAATTTTCATTAGGTTGGTGGGGTGTATGAAATTATCTTTATTTCCTGCTGAGTTACTTTTCTTAAACATAAATCTAACACAGATTCTAAACTTGTAGGTCAAACCTGATCCTCAAGATATTTCCAATGGCTATCAATATGTTTAATTTCAATCTTCGGATAAGAAGACATGATCTCTCAAATATCACAAGCATTAACCACATGATTACATCATCATCTTGACATGGCACCCGCATGTACCATGCTCTATACATGATATTCGACCTATCCTCTCTCTTCAATATGTCGATGAACAAATTGGGAAAAATGTCAATGGCCAAAGATTTCAAACAGTTGATGAACAGGGTTAGTAAAGGGTTGATGGACGATGGGTTGGTCAAAATGTCGATGAAGAAAACTTGGTTGAGTGTTGATGGAATAATCGACCCAATCATCGATGAGAGGAGAATCAAAAGTGTTGATGAGAATCGACCTGAAATATTTGATGAAGGATTGATTCAAATTCACCGATGGAGTGATGCAGTCCCCCTACCTCAACAAGGTTCTGCTAACCTCCTGGTCTCTATATCATTCTTCTTTTGAGCCGAAATAGCTCTTTGGGCTCCTATTGGAACCCCTTGAACAAATCCACAGGTCCCTTTGTCCTCTAGCACAGGCCTTGAAAAGAACCTATGCACGTGCTTCGGTTGCGATGCTCTTGCCTGTTCCGAACCAACACCTTTTGGGTTTCGATTTTTCAGTACCCCTGCATGTGAGCTCTCCCAGGCTCCTTGTCCCTCCAACTCCCGGTCGTCGAAACATCGAAACTACCAATGACCACGACCATCTTCCGGGATTTCTAAATTCGCGATTTCGCGATTTCGGATGCAGACGGTTCTTGGTCCTTCAACCTCTCGGACCCTGGAATGCCGAAATATACTCATGACCATGGTCCTCTCTTTGGGATTTTGGAATTTTTGATTTCATGATTCTGCAAGTCGGGACTCCTTGTCTCACAACTCTTTCACTCTTGAACTCTTAGTTGCTAAAATTATGAACACCCAGGTTCTGAAATGCCGAAATGATAGTCCACAACAAAGCACTACCGTCTTTCGCGATTCGGGAAATCATGTTGCAAGTGTTCCCCCTGTTCTCTGTCTTTTGAACCCCCAGTTCCCAAAATGCCGAAATCTCTCCCTCTAAGAGATCAACGGCCCAGTCCTCCTAGAACGGAAATCTTTCAGGCCTTTTCCTGAAACCTGGACCGCTTTCCACGTGCCCTCCTGTGGACTATCACGATGCTTTCGGGATTTTTTTTGAGCCCTCTCCTTTTCTTCTACGAGGGTTAAACCTCGTTCTCCTCTTTCCAGATCCGATGGCTATCAGTCCTTTGCACGAGATCTGATGGTCATGATCTGATCTTCTATGCACCTCTTATGTGCGCTCCTCTTGTGCACGTATATGTGATCCAGCGGCTCTTGGGCCACTACCCTCCAGATCCAACAGCTGGCACGATTTTGCACACCGGGAGGTCACGATGCAGTGACTCCAAAATCCCTTGCCACTCCAAACCCCAAACTCCGAAATGTGTGGATATCCAAGGGTTTAAACCCCATGCGCCTTCGCCTGATCCAACGGATGTCAGGTATTGATGCTAGATCTGACGATTCAGATCTATCCTCCTTGCGCGCTCTCCTTCTGAGCTTCATGCTTCTCCTGGACTTAGAATATTTTATAAGTATCGAAGGTCTCGGCCTTCTACTCTTCCTCTTGCAAGCCCGGTTCCTTTTGGTCTCATCTGCATTATAGAAATGTTGTCCCTTCTGAGCTTTGTCAACTCATAAACCTCAAAAGGTTTCTCGACCTTCTTCTCCTTTCTTCTGTTGCTCTGTGAGAAAAGGCATTGTTCCTCTTGAGCTTCGGAACTCAGAATAAGTTCTCTCCCGCACACTCCTTATGCTACTGAGATTTCAAGTAACTCAGATCCAAAGTATTCCTTGTAAATAAATACTTCACACCCTCCTGGAATTCTTCTTCTCGATGCACACCTTGTAGAGCCTTTCTCCACAGAGTATTCAACAACCCTGTGAGTGTCTTTTCTTCGACACTTCCCTTACCTCAGAACCCAAAATGGAGTTCTCTGGTGTACTTTATGGACTTGCTCAATGCCCTCCTGGCAGATCTCTACAAAACCTTTAGTAGTTCTGACTCTTCTTCTTTGTGCCTTCCTTTGCACAGTTCTTCCTTTCAAGTATTCAGTAACTCTGAGGCTTCCCTTAAGTCTATGAATCCTTCTGGTGTGCACTCTCTACACGTTCTTTCTGACTTCACAGAGTTCAGGTGCGCACTCTCTGCACGTTCTTTCTGACTTCGTAGAGTTCAGGTGCGCACTCCTTGTGTTGTCCTTAGAACTTACAGTGTTTTGTTGTGCACTCCTTTCACGGCCTAAAGAACCCAGACAGAAATCGAAAAACTCACAAATAGATAGTAAAATCTATCTATCCCCATAGATGAAAATCTAACATACATCTACAACATTCATTCATGAAACATAAATACATGAACAATCATATGCAGGAAAAATTTCTTTTCTATTAATCTATAGGTCTATACAAATGTTTACAAAGGCTAGACTGTAATAAGTCAAAATTGAGAGGGTTGCAACTCTCCCTTTCTCCATTAATGTCTGTTGGATGTGCTGGCTAGATGGCATGCTGCTGACGTGGAGTGATGCTCTTGAATCATACTCCTCAGCTGGAAAAATCATGATCTCCTGATCATAAGCTCCTCTTCTCTAGTGTTGAAATCCACCTGGATCCCAAACTTTCCCTTGGATTTGTCCATCTACTCCTCTCCAGCTATGTTGTTGTTGTTGTTGTTGTCCTGCTTCTCTTACAAGCTCCCTTCTGCTCATCTTCCCTTTACTGACCGCTTCTCCTGATCTGATCATCAACCTTCTGATCTCCTCAATTATCTCTTCCAGCTGCTTCAGTGGCTGGCTCTTTGTATGCAGTCTTCTCTACTACACTTATGTCTCCTCAGTGGCCAGATTTGATTGATCTCCCATGCTTTCTTTATTTCATCTTGTGTCACTGAGTGGCCACTCTACTGCAGACTCCAACTTTACAGTCTCCTCACTGAACTTTTGCTTAGATTCTTCCTGTGGCAGTTCTGCTGCTGCCATTTCTACTGTTGGCATACTTCCATCTTCTTCTAGCTTCTCTTGGGGCTGGTATGCTCCACTACCT
>JASDQU010372650.1:292519-303651 GCA_032191745.1 Picea mariana
TAAAAACATGTTAAAACGGGAAGTTATAAATTACAATTTTTGTATGGAATTTTATTTGGACCTTTTGTGGAATTTGTACACAACCTATGATTCTAGCTCTTTAGATAGCTATAAAACAAAGGAATTAAATGCATGTCCCAACATGCATTCTTTAAAATGTAAATTATATATATATATATTAATAAAATTTACTCAATATAATATAAATATATTCATATAATAAAATAAAGTACTCTTATAATACAAATTACTTTATCATATATATATATATATATATAGTAAAGGTAAACCATTCACATGTTTACATTTACTTATTTTATAAATGTGTACCCTCTTATATTTATATTTTGACTTTTGAATTGAATACATTTTATATTAAATTTAAAATATTTATTATATTATATTTAAAATTCACATGTTTATATTTACTTATTTTATAAATGTGTACCCTCTTATATTTATATTTTGACTTTTGAATTGGATACATTTTATATTAAATTTAAAATATTTATTATATTTTATTTAAAATTATCTATTGATAAATATATTTATTATATTATATTTAAAAGTAATGGATATATTTAAAAATATTTTGATTTTTAATTATATTTATAAAATATTTTTTATTAATTTTATTTTTAATTAACATTTTAATTTAATTTAATCATACTTATATATCATAATGTAAAAGTTGAGTTGTAAATATATCTTTCTTATAAAAAAAATAAGTAATTTATGTTTTTTTACTATATCCATTTTAAACTTTAAAATTTACCTTATGACTATATGCTAGTAGCCGGAACATGATAACAAATTTTATTATAATTACTCATCCAAACATAATAATAAATTTTATTATAATTACTCATCACTAATAAAAATTCTTATGACTATATGCTAGTAGGAACATGATAACAAATTTTATTATAATTACTCATCCAAACATGATAATAAATTTTATTRTAATTACTCATCACTAATAAAAATTCTTKGTTTTCTATTTTTTATCTTGAATTACTTTGACATTATCCMATAGATCTATGCTATCTTCTKATTTTTATTAATTAATYTAACTAATAAATTAATATTATATTTTAAACTTTAATTCAATCATTCAACKTATTAATTATACTTATTGTTTTTACTTTAATTTTATATCCTTAACTTATTTGACTTTGCCCTTCTTAATAAAAATTACTTTATTATTAATTTTTTATAATTATCTCCTTTACAACTTTCTTTAGTTCATATATTTACCTTTTTCTACTTTATAACACCCACAATCTACTTCTATTAATATACATTTAAAAAATTATAAACATTTGCAAATATCAACACAATACATATGTATAAATTTCACTATAATTATACTTCACAACAGAAATATGTCTACTTAAAATATTTACCTTTTTCTACCTTATAACAACCTGAACGTAATTTTTTTTATATACATTTAAAAAGTTACAAACATTTTCAAATATGAACACAATACATATCTATAAATTTCACAATAGAAATCTATATATACTTAAAAGCATTCTTTCTCATCCTTTCTCTTAACATTAATTCTTGTTAAGAGGGGTGGGTTGTTTTCTCTCCTTTGAGCCCGTAGCCCAAGCTATGAAGAAATAGGCCTAAAAGTCCAACAAAGGCATTTTGTCCAAGGATGTGGTTGTGAGCACACTGTGCAGTGCATAAAATCTCAATTTCGGGCTTAAAATGTTAGCAGACGCACGACCCAGTGTTCGGCGGTGAGGATCGATTAATGGAACAGATCATCGGTTGGTGGATATTTGTGGCCGACGGAATTATGCCATGTTTAGCACAGGAAGCGGGCCCGCAATCTCGCCGAAATGATCTAGGCCGTCCATCCCGGAGGAGCATGTGGCGCACGATCGGGCTCTGTCGTAGCTTCGCCCATCGCGACCTTGAAGAAATTTTTCTCTACAGCTGGGATCCCCGAAACGCGAAGTGTCAAAGGCATCCAGGATTCGGGCCCACAATATCGACAAATAAGTTCTGGGTCGTCCGATCAAGGAGGGACACGTGGTGCACGATTGGGCTCTATCGCCACTTCGCCTATCGTGACTTTGAAGAACAGGAATTAGCCTCCTCCCAGCCGCGATACGCGAGATGCGAAGGCGTCCAGGATTCGGGCCCACAGTATCGATGAATAAGTTCTAGGCCGTCCGATCAAGGAGGGACACGTGGCGCACAATTGGGCTCTATCGCCACTTCGCCTATCGTGACTTTAAAGAACAGTAATCAGCCTCCTCCCAACTGCAATACGCGAGATGCAAAGGTGTCCAGCATTCAAGCCCACAGTATCGATGAATAAGTTCTAGGCCGTCTGATCAAGGAGGGACACGTGGCGTGCAATTAGGCTCTATTGCCTCTTCACCTATCGTGACATTGAAGAATAGGAATCAACCTCCTCCCAGTCACGAAACGCGAAGTGCCGAAGGCACCTCTAGGTGCGGGCCCATGGTCATAGCACTGGGTCGTATGAAAAAGGGACAAAGCAGATGAAGGGACGTGGAGCCAATGTGTTCAAGGAAAAATGATCATGGCCGTCAGTTTTAAAGCCAATCCAACCGTTGATCCTGGAAGGCCGTTTCGCGAGATTGGGCACCAGGAAATTTGAAGGTAGGGGAAGTAGAAACCCCCGAAAGAAGAAATGCCAAAGTGCCCTTGGAGAGAGGCATCAGGTCATGGCCCTGGGTTACATTAAGGGTGGTGCCAGAAGGAAGGGAGGCTAGCCTCCGAGCCTTAGAGAGCAGGCACATGGTCTTCTCCTGAGGGTATCGTCTCGGCCACTCCCTGGGGAATCAATTAATGAAAATCGAGTAGGTAGGTGAAACCTCTGCTCGATCCATAAATGGAAGGTATGGGAGGCCTGGAGCAATGAGCCCGTGGTACCCTTGTGTGCAAGTCCCCCCCCTGCAAGAGCCATGCTGAGTTAAGGTGGTGTCTGAAAAAGGATTTTTGTCCAGGTTTGACTGAAAAGACGCCATGCCTTGGAGGTTCGAGCACACCTCTGTTGGGTGAATTTTTCTGAGTATATATACTCGGTTTTTCTATTTTTGTAAGCATCAATGGTAGAGCAAAGATCCTGATTATAAAGTTTTAATAGATGCTCTAGTTCTCTGGTTATGTATCTGTATGTGATATTTCTTGTTTTATAACAGACAGCTTTCTTATCCCATCTAGTTTCATCTCATACTGAGAGAGTTCATGATCGATTGATTCGCATGGATTACTGTGACTGTGTTAAGATAAAGGATTTATTGTAACACCGTTATATTCTCCTGTGTTGCCTACATTTGAGCGTAAGAAGTTCTCACATTCAAGTTTTTCTTCTACAGGTTGTCAGAAGCTCGATGCCTACAGCAGCCCTTAGATTTTCCTCACAGAAGTCTTCCTCCTATTCACCCTTACTACAACTCCCTATCTGAAGTATAACTAAGACCTCACCTACCTGTGCATGACCAGCCTAGTTTCGGAGTTAGAACAATATTGTTCCAAGTTTTCTTCCACTTGATCACCCTCTATAAACAAATCATGACACAAATTGATGGGTGTCAGGCTTTGCTCCTGCTGCAATCCAGGAGTGACTTCCAATGCAAACATTTATGGAGCCGTTGCCAGGGACAAAGTTGAAAATTGTCCCCGAGATTGAATGACATTGAGCCTGTGATTCTGAAGGTGCATCAGGTATCAAAGCCTTTGAATATTGCTACTGTGCACCTGGCGACTCCATTGTGACGACTCCACGGTGGCGAACCTACCATTTTAATTGTGGCTTTCAAAGGTAGACACACGCGGTCCCATCCACAACTGCCTCTAGCTACACCTGAAGTTGAGCCAGAGGAAAATTTTAGAAAAGGAAAGGCCCCTCGAGGAGAAACTTCCACCACCGAACCAGGTAATTTGTCGTCTCCTTCTGTAGAAACCCCTTTTTCTTCTCCTCAACTTCGCAACATACCATTTTCTGAAGCCTCTCGTTTCCTGAATTTCAGAATTTTTCCTGCCGAGTTGTCTCCTCCTGGTTTTGGACTAGAGGGAGAAACCCTTGTCACTTCCTTTACCCCTGTAAGCCTGTTTCCAGTATCCCTGGTTCAAGCTCCTTCCCCTCTGATTTCTCCTCCACCTAATATCCCTATGGTAGGATAAAATCCCCCCTATGACTAGAATGGAGGCTATTATAGCTGCTAGGTATGCTCCCCTTGTGTTACCTCAACCTCTCAATGCCCTTCTAGCAGATGGTTACCTCAAGCAGCTGTCCAAGTTTACAGGCAAGGGGAACATAACTATAGAAGAACACCTTGAAGCCTTCTACAGTTTTACAGACGATCATGTTATCATGCATGCAGATGTATGGATGAGGATTTTCGTCCATAGTCTTGAAGGCGATGCTAGAAAGTGGTTTAGGGCCCTGCCTCCTAGATCTATTGATGGGATTGAGGCTTTAGATAGTGTCTTTTTGAGACAATGGGGAGACAAAAAGGACTTCATGTATTACATGACTAAGTTTGGGTCTTTGAAGAGAAAGGAAGGAGAGTCTGTCTCTGACTTCTCCAAAAGATTTAATAAAATGTACAATAAGATCCCCACCGAGATAAATCCCTCCGAAGCCTCTGCAAATATCACTTATGCCAGTGCTTTTGATCCTGATTTCTGCCTCCTGTTGAGGGAAAGGAGAGCCACCACTCTGGCTCACATGCAGGACGCAGCCGTGGAAGTAGAGTCTAACATATTGTCTATTGACCGACTCAGGAATAAGGTTGACAGAGACATATCTAGAAGAAGAACAGGGGCCTCCCCATCCCATTCCTCTCCCCTTCCCCTTCAGACGGATGAGGTAACTAAAATACTGAGATCCCTTTCGGCTAGGATGAAGAGGTGGGAGTTAGAGGGGAAGCCCACATACAAAAATCCCCAGAATACTAATAACAGAGGTTTCAGGAGGCCTGGTAACAATATGCCATAGACTTTTCCAAGGGAATAAAGAAGCGGAGATAGGGATGATCAGAGGATTCATACCCCTCTCCAGAATAGCCTAGTTGCTCATGAGGAAGGGGAGGAGGTGGATTAACTTGACCTTGAGATCCACTGCATCGAGGACACTTCCCCTTTTCCTCATTTGATGCAATTTGCATATGAAGAATCCCTTATCAACACCCAAATCAACAAGTTGAGTAAAGGGGAAAAGGCCAACAACACTCCTAACAGATACAATCTCAGGTCAAAAAAGAAAGAAGGGAATTTTGATAGCCAGGATCAACCCCTCATAGCGGAAAGGCCTACTAAAGTTGCAACAACCACTACTAAAGAAAAGAAAACTCAGAATGTTTCGCCAGCAGCCAAGGAACCCATCTCTAAGGTAAGGGAATCTCCTAAGTCTCTCTCCTCCTTTATTTTTGAGCATTAGATTCAGAAGATTAGAATTCCTATACCCCTCTCCGAACTAGTTAAAAATGAAGATTTCAAAAAGTCCCTCTCCAAGATGCTACAATCTGAGCCCCCCCAGCCTTCCATGGACTCAATAAATCTCCAAGATGAAAAGCCAGCAGTCGTCCTAGGTCCCATGGTAGAAAATAGAGATGATTCATCCCCTCCTTTCTACACATCCCTGAACATACATGATAAAGTGTTGCATAACTGCCTCATGGATTCAGGGGCTTCCCATAACCTTATGCCCAAAATAGTAATGGAAAAATTGGGACTGGAGGTGTCAAAGACTTATCATGAATTGTACTCTTTCGATTCAAGGAGGGTGCAATGCCTTGGAGTCATCAAAGACTTGGTGATTTCTCTGTTTCAGCTGCCAATAAAGAGTGTGGTCATGGACATTGTAGTGGTCGATGTTCCTCCCAAGTTCGGCATGCTGCTGTCAAGATCTTGCATTAAAAACCTTGGAGGAACATTACAGATGGATCTCACATATGCTACTATTCCAGTTTTTGGAGGGGAACACAGGAGGCTGTATAGAGAAGCCCAGCTAGCCTACATTGTTAGCGATGAGGAAAACCCTACCAATCACCCTATCTTTGCGCTAGACACTGATTTGGGATCTAGTTTGTTACAGCTCACTGATGCTCCTAAAGCCCCTTTCCAAATTAGAAAGCAGCCCTTATTTGATCACGGGACACCTCCTCCAACCACCTCTATTTGGAAAATGTTTTTCGACGGAGCTTCTTCTAGCGAAGGCGCTGGCGCTAGATTGGTCTTTGTGTCGCCTTGTCAGGAAGCCATATCCCTGTCATACAAGCTTGCATTTGAAGCAACTAATAATGTGGCAGAATATGAATCTCTTGTTCTAGGTTTAAGGGTTGCAAAAGAAATGGGGATTGAGGGAGTAGCAGTGTTCGGAGATGCTGAGTTGATTATCCAGCAAGTCAAAAGCGCTTACCAGACTAAGCATCCTCGGCTCAGAACTTACAAAGAGGAGGTATGGGACCTGATTGACAATTTTTTCTCATCTTTCAACATCTCTTTTATTTCAAGGGAGAAAAATGCTTTGGCTGATTCTTTACCCGTTTCAGCTAGACGGTTCAAGATCCCTCTGCTTTCTATGGTCAAATGTAATGTTGAGATAAAATATAGGCCCTTTGTACCAGACAATGTTAAGCATTAGAAGGTATTCGAAGATGATCTTGAAATCGAAAAATTTCTCCAATATGTTGATGAATTTTCTACGTTGCACATTGATCAGGATCCTAACCTTGAAGGTGACCCTTACCCTGAGGTGTTTTTAAATGAAATTGCTAATCACCAGATTATTCAGCTGCCTAGCAATCACATTCTGAGGGGACTAGTCCCTTTAGAAAGATTGTTCGATGGGAATGATGTGGCATTAAAGGGTATGGTTTCAGATGAAGATGCTAACACAGCTGAGTGCAACATTGGCACGCAGGAGGAGCCTAAGTTTGTCAAGTTGTCGAGCAGTTTGACCAGAGAATAGAGGGCCAAATATACCAAGTTATTAAGAGAATTTGCTTATGTGTTTGCATAGTCCTATGAAGACCTCAAGACATATGACACATCCGTCATTGAACACAAGATCCCACTGAAGGAAGAGGCTAGGCCATTTAGGCAGAAGCTAAGACAGATAAATCCCATGTTGTTGCCTGCCATGGAAAAAGAAGTGAAGAAGTTGTTAGATGCCCAAATCATTGTCCCCATGAGATATTCCGAATGGGTGGCTAATTTGGTCCCGGTAAGGAAGAAAAGTGGGGAAATCAGACTTTGCATCGACTTCAGGAATCTGAACAGAAGCTCAAGAAAGGACAATTACCCCCTGCCTAAGATGGAACACATATTGTAGAGGGTAACTGGTGCATCCAAGATATCCATGATTGATGGATTTTCCGGCTATAATCAGATATCAGTCATGCCTGAGGACAGGGAAAAGACAACCTTCACCACTCCTTGGGGCACATTCATGTATGCCAAAATGTCGTTCGGACTAATGAATGTAGGAGCAACATTTCAACGAGCCATGGACATAGCCTTCATCGGAGAGAGAGATCAGTTTGTGGTGATCTATCTGGATGACATCACAGTCTTCTCCAGGTCTGATAAAGAGCATTGTTATCACTTAAGGAAAGTTTTCTCGAAATGTCGGAGGTTTGGTCTTTCCCTAAATCCCAAGAAATCTTTGTTTGCTATGATGGGGGGAAAGCTGTTAGGCCATATAGTATCAGCAAAAGGAGTGAGAATTGATCCCAGCAGAGTAGAGGCAATTCAGACCCTATCACTGCCCAAGTCTAAAAAGGAAGTCCAGGCCTTTTTAGGAAAGATTAACTTTCTAAGGAGGTTCATCTCAAATTTTTTTGAACTGGTGAAACACATCACAGCCATGCTCAAAAAGGGAAATGAAGTGAAGTGGACCATTGGACCTAGGGAATCTTTTGTCCAAATAAAAAGGGCATTAACTGAGGCACCTGTGCTGATCAGTCCTGACTATTCCAAAGACTTCCTAGTTTTTTCTTTTGCTTCTTTTGATACAGTAGCAGCGATCTTATTGCAGAAAAATGAGGAAGGGCGAGAGAAACCCATTTCCTTCTTCAATAAAGCATTAAGATATGCAAAAATCAAGTACGAAATCATGGAGAAACATGCCTATGCCTTGGTGAAAGCTCTCAAAGCTTTCAAAGTCTATGTCTTGCACTCAAGAGTGACCGCATACGTTCCTTCGGCCTTTGTGAAGGACATCCTTGTACAGCCCGACATAGATGGGAGAAGAGGTAAATGGATTGCTAAGATCCTTGAGTTTGACCTCAAAATAAAACCCACCAATTTGGTTAAGGGGCAAGGTTTGGCCAAGCTACTGGCTGAATCCAATTGCAGAGCCTTGGGGGTTAGTCTGATCAATACTTGCTCAAGAACTCAGCAAGCTGAGTTGCCCAGCCAAAGCTCTTAGGACATCTTGCCACTAACAGAATGCACCTGGTATTGAGACATTTTGTACTTTCTGCAAGAGTTGAAGCCCCCTGATGGAATGGGTAAAAGTAAAGCAAGATCTTTAAAACTCAAGGTGGTCAAATATTGCCTCATTGGCCAAGTCTTGTACTGGAGAGACCCTCTAGGGGTGTTGCTGAGGTGTTTGAACCCACAGGAATCCTAGAAGGTTATATTTGAATTCCATAGTGGCCTTTGTGGAGGACATTATTTTTGGAAGACCACAGCTCACAAAATTCTCAGAGTTGGGTACTATTGGCCCACCTTATTCACCGATGTCTGCAAAGAAGTCAGAGATTGCATCAAATGTCAAAGGTTCTCAGGAAAGCAGCAGCTTAGACCACTGCCACTGAAGCATGTAGTAGCTTCAACACCTTTTCAACAGTGGGGGCTGGACTTCATCGAAGAAATCCATCCTCCCTCAAGTGGCCAACACAGATGGATCCTAACTGCAGCAGACTATTTCGCCAAGTGGATAGAAGCTGCCCCCACCAGAAGTGCATCACACAAAGTAACTATCGGCTTCTTGGAGGATATCATAGCCAGATTTGGTTGTCCCAGCAGGATTGTCACTGATAATGTTGCTTCGTTCAAATCTGAGCCTCTGATTAAGTTCTGTGAGAAGTTTGAGACTCGCTAATTCACTCCACCCCTTATTATCCTCAAGGAAATGGACTGGCAGAATCTTCCAATAAAATCCTAATCAAGCTCATTAAAAGATTATTGGAAGACAATAAGAGGGCTTGGGATTCAAAGCTCAAATTCGCTCTATGGGCCAATCGAGTGACAACGAAGAAGTCCCTAGGCACCTTGCCTTTTCAGCTTGGTTTACGGAAGAGAGGCGGTTTTTCCCACTCAGCTCGCCTTACCTGTAGCGAAGTTCTTTCAAGATTATGAAGGAGAGTTGGATTATATGGTCAGAAGGATTCATCAAATGGTGGAAATACAACAGATCAGGGAACAGGTGATGGACACAGCTCATAGTCATCAGCAGAAGTTCAAACGGGCCTTTGACAGGAAGGTCAGGAAGAAGGAGTTTGAGATCGGGGATTTGGTGCTTAAGTGGGATGCACCCAGAGAGGATAAGGGCAAACACAACAAGTTTGACACCCTATGGATCGGGCCCTTCAAAATCTCTGATATTTTCTCAAATAACACGTACAAGTTGCAAGATTTGGAGGGTGAGGAGGTTTTTAATAGCCCAGTAAATGGGCATTTTCTGAAGAAATGTTTTGTTTGAGCCTTAGACGGCTCCTTTGTTTGTAAATATTGTCCTTTTGGTTCTTTGTTTATTTTTATTTTTCTTCTTAGTAAATGACTTCATAGCCCAATAGCAAGGCACTGAAGCTGCAAATGAATTCTTAGATCATCACAGGGACGACTTTATCCCCCATGGAGCCTAATGTTAACATTAATTCTTGTTAAGAGGGGTGGGTTGTTCTCTCTCCTTTGAGCCCGTAGCCTGAGCTATGAAGAAGTAGGCCTAAAAGTCCAACAAAGGCATTTTGTCCAAGGATGCGGCCGTGAGCACACCGTGCAGTGCATAAAATCTCAATTTCAGGCTTAAAATTTTAGCAGACGCACGACCCAGTGTCCAGCAGCGAGGATCGATCGATGGAGCAGATCATCGGTTAGTGGATATTTGCGGTCGACGGAATTATGCCATGTTTATCACAGGAAGTGGGCCCGCAATCTCACCAAAATGATCCAGGTCGTCCATCCTGGAGGAGCATGTGGCGCACGATCGAGCTCTCTTGCAGCTTCGCCCATCACGACCTTGAAGCACTTTTTCTCTGCAGCTGGGATCCCCAAAACAAGAAGTTTCGAAGGCATCAAGGATTCAGGCCCACAATATCGACGAATAAGTTTTGGGCCATCCGATCAAGGAGGGACATGTGGTGCATGATTGGTCTCTATCGCCACTTTGCCTATCGTGACTTTGAAGAACAGAAATCAGCCTCCTCCCAGACGCGATACGCGAGATGCGAAGGCGTCTAGGATTCGGGCCCACAGTATCGACGAATAAGTTATGGGTTGTTCGATCAAGGAGGGACACGTGACGCTCGATTAGGCTCTATCGCATCTTCACCTATCGTGACTTTGAAGAATAGGAATCAGCCTCCTCCCAGTCGCGAAACGCGAAGTGCCGAAGGCGCCTCTGGGTGTGAGCCCACGGTCATAGCACTGGTTCGTATGGAAAAGGGACAGAGAAGATGAAGGGACGTGGAGCCAATGTGCTCAAGGAAAAAAGATCGTGGCCATCAATTTTAAAGCTGATCCAACCATTGATCCTGGAAGGCCGTTTCGCGAGATTGGGCACCAGGAAATTTGAAGGCAGGGGAAGTAGAAACCCCCAAAAGAAGAAATGTCGAAGCACCCTTGGAGAGAGGCAGCAGGTCATGGCCCTGGGTTACATTGAGGGCGGTGCCAGAAGAAAGGGAGTCTAGCCTCCGAGCCTTAGAGAGCAGGCACGTGGTCTTCTCCTGAGGGTATCATCTTGGCCACTCCCTGGGGAATCAGTTAATGAAAATCGAGCAGGCAGGTGAAACCTCAGCTCGATCCATAAATCGAAGTTATGGGAGGCTTGGAGCAATCAGCCTGTGGTACCCTTGTGTGCAGGTCCCCCCCCTGCAAGAGCCATGCTGAGTTAAGGTGGCGTCTGACAAAGG
>JASDQU010372651.1:24558-53932 GCA_032191745.1 Picea mariana
CACTTTGGAGTTCATCCATTTGTGCACCTTATCAATAATGATAAGACAATAATGAGAGCATGGGTCCTCCAACCATTCTTCTAGTATAAATCAATCCGCAAAGCATCTTCTCGTGAGGGATTTCACCATAAGGGGACCACTTTGGAGTTCATCCATTTGTGCACCTTATCAATCATGATAAGACAATAATGAGTCATCTATACATTTTTCCAACAATGCATCATATACCAATGAAACCACATCGATCCATCTTCATCTTGTATCATTGACAACTCATTTATCCATCTTCATCATATCAATGACAACTCATTGATCCATCTTCATCTATGCATTCTCATCAAGGACAATACATATTATATTATATCAATCATCAATCAATCAATCCTTTGACATCAATCAATCACTTGACATCAATCAATGACATCAATCAATCAAACCATTGGCATCAATGACAACATGATCCAACAATAACAACACAAAATTTGAGGGTTAGAGAAAATTCTCAGGGTATTTATGTTGAGGGAATTAAGGAGGAAGTTGTCTTTGTTGAAATGTGCCAACTAATTTCCCATGATTTTTTGGATATGGGTGGATTGCTTGATTCCTAGTATTATGTTGTTAACTGAACAACTAAAAATATAATATGGATACATGCACACTAAAGTGATCAGTTTGTCTAACTGTTTGATAGATGTTATATATCTATGCATTCTCGTAGAGGAAAATGCGTAGTGTGGGATGAGTGTGAGGTTTGCAAGATTGTGTTTGGATATTTTAATTCTCCCTTGAACAATAAGAATATCGATTATCATTTCCTCATATATTTTCTCCTTTAAAGGGTCTTAACACATAAATCATTGTGTTCTTTTTCTGTGATTTCTGTTGTTTTTTATTTTCCATTTAATATTGTGTATATGTTTTTGTTTCCCAGCAAGTGGTATTAGAGGAAGTGAGTCAATCTGAGCTGATCCGATTGGATCTGTGTGAGTTTAGGAGTTCCATTGGGAGATATCGATATCTGGCATGGTGAAGAAAGAAAGGGAAGCCAATTTTTGTGTTGTGAAGATGAGTTTCTACTAAAAACTGCATGTGGAGATCCATGTGTCGTGTGATGGAAGATGGATTCATTGCAAAGGGGTGATATTTTTTCCTATCGTGACACCAGTGGAAATTTGTTTACCCAGGCCTTGCAGCAGGTGCGATATTCGTGGAAAGTTGTTATACTGAATATGAGGTATATTCATATGACTTACTAGGTATGAAAGTGGACTTATATGAGAGAGAATTTCTTGTTTTATTATGAACAAAATTCGAGGTATATGATTATGCACAAGATATTTGAAGGATCATTTTTTTTTAATATCAAATATATCTCATAAAGGATCACTTTAATAAACAAGTGGGTGGATGTCCTTAAAGAAGTATTTGTTTATGATGTGGATGTTTTAATGGTGAATGTGTTAAAAAGGTTTTTAATATATATATTAAATTTTTTGGGGTTATTTTTTTTTTATTCAATCTTTATAAATATAAGTTCATTCCTTCATATTAAAAAGATTGGTTTATTACAAGATGTGATTTTTTGTGAGGTGCTAATAGAAACAATGCAGAGTTCAAATTTTGAGGTGGATAAATTCAACAACAAGAATAACTTTGAGCTATGGAAGCTTTAGATGCAGGATATCCTTGTGCAACAAGGATTGCAAAAGGCATTGGTGGGAAAGACAAAGAAACTTACAAGAATGATAGACGATGACTAGGAAGATATGGATGCAATAGTGTAACGTACCCAACCACCCACAGGCCAGGAACGCTACTTCAAGCCCGCTTCTAAACTAATTTTGAATTTTGATCGAATTTTTAATTAATAAATATGCATGAAGTATTCACATGCATAGATCAATATTCAAGATACAATATAAAAGAAATGAACCATATGTCATGCACAACAATAACCAGGAAGCATGCATATTACATATACAAATTTCATAGATAAATAAATACACAGTGGAAATAAATATACAGATAAATGAAACCATGACATACAAAACTTATCTTTAGTGAAACGAATCACCAAATAGTTGCAGACCAAGGACATTCCACCCAACCATAGACACTATTGTTCCAAGTCTCAACAATAATGTCACCCTCGAGCCAGGGATATCAATCCACATGGATGGTTCCAAAGTGTCACTCAGCTTCCCAAACCAATCAACACTCAATCTCTCACAGGATTCTCAGTACACACGGAAATCCAAAGTACACCAGGTCTCTTCTACCCAGCCTACAAAACCCAAGAGAATGGACCCCCTTCTCTGCCACACAGTCCCTCAAGATGTCCACCTCCTCCCAGGGATCCAATGCATCTTGTCAAGAATATCCCTATTAGGACTCTCAGGATTCATAGTTGTGGGAAAAACTTAATGCATGTCAATGCATCTCATACATGTAGGAATTAATTCATGGTTGGAATACACCATCAATCACTACTTCCAACCAAACCATGGCTCCTCTCCACAATTAGTTTTTCTGCCCCCAACCAAGATCAAAAGGAATTAAGAATGAAGAGTGGGTGAAAGAACGATTGGAGAGAGAATAGAATGAAAGGTGTGAACAATTAACAATGAACAGTGAGTGAGTGAGTGAATGAGTGAAAAAGAAGCAGCCCCCAAACAACCTGCAAGATGGGTTTATATCTTTACTTGAAAATCAAGAACCACATGGCCTTCCTCAAGAAGCTCATGTAACCACTCCTCTCCATTAAAAAATTATGGGTAGATAAAATATAAAATAAATACTTATCCCCTCAAGCCCCCTCTCTTCTGGAATCATATCCCCCTATACCTCTTGTCCTTGTCCTTCTAGCAACCAATGATGTATTTATTATTAATAATGATAAAAAAATTACATTTCCTAGGCACACTAACCTATTTTAATTGTTTGGGCACTCTGGTCTTTCATAGATTAACAAAATACATTATTTAATACGGGGCTCAAAAAATCAATATATTACATCCCCTCCCCCTTATTTTGGCACTATCCTCAGTGCATATACAAAACATAAAACAAAATTTCAAAATGTTGCTAGTACTCTACCCACATGGAATCTTCATGCTCCCAAGTAGCATCTTCAGGACCATAGTAGGTCCATTGGACTTTTATCGGCTCTATAACTTGATTACAGAGAATTTTGACTTTTCTGTCCAATATTCACATTGGCTGGACTTGAAAGTCTCCCTCCATCTCTACCTGAATCAAATGCCAATCAATAACATGATTAGGATCGTGTACATATTTTTTTAGTAAAGAGACATGAAATACATTATGCAAATTCATGGAAGCAGGCAATGAAGCATGTATGCAACTTTCCCTATTCTGTCCAATATCTCAAATGGACCACAGAATCTGGCTGCTAGATTTGTACAACTACCCAACTTCAAAGAGCTCTTCTCGGGATTCAATTTTAAAAGCACATGCTCCCCTACTTTAAATTATCTAGTTGTATTATTCTTATCTGCATAAAGTTTCTATCTATCTTGAGATGCCTTTAAATTATTATTAATTCTAACCATCTGGTCTTCCATATCCTTGAGCAATTCTGGCCCAAGTACCACTCTATCTGATGGGTTGTCCCAACTCACTAGAGTATTGCATTTTATACCTTACAAAGATTCAAATGGGATCATTTTCAATGAAGATTGATACCCATTATTATAGGAAAACTCAACCAAGTGCAAGTAATCCTCCCACTTATATGGCTTATTGATTCAAATAGATATTTTAATGACAATGGTTGAGTTTTAAAACATGAGTTATTTTACCATTTAGGAAATTAATGAAAGAGGAAGAATGAAAGAGGAAACATAGAATCCATTAAGAAATATACAGATCTGGAAACAAGCATAAAGAAAACAAAACCATAAACACCAAAGTGATAACAGAGTTCGACAATATCGCCTACATCTCTGGGCCTTTGTCTCAGTGGGTGAGGCTTTCTTATTTTTGTTCGAAGTTTCAAATGTACATGATAAAAGTGCCAATGGATTACAAAAATGAGCTAGCTGTGTTCTTCTAGTTCTCAAGAACCCATAAAGGATGATGGCACTGAAAACTGATGAATGAAGCTCCTAGAAATGGCCTGCAAAGGTGCGCTCCTCAATAGATTCCCTGCATAAAAATGGATTTGCCTTAATAATTCATCAGCATTTTCCTGATCTGAACCTCCCTCCCTATGGATTCAATAACCTATAGTTTATATAGGCCTGGAGTTGGAACCAAACTCCCAACTACCTCCCAAGATCTGGTCTCAAAAAGGGCCCAAGATCCTCCAAAAATAGATTAAATCTCCCAAATCTAGTTAATAATCCATTAAAAATCTTAATATATGGTATAAAACCCACATTTGGAAAAATATACAGGTGCAACCCCTAAAATATAGGCTCCTAGTCACTTGGGCACCCTGCATGTGGCCTTGGACTAGGCTGGCGCACTGGACCATGGTCATTAGCTCCAAATATTTGGTCCTCAGTTGCATGTGTGGCCATGTGGCCCTGTCCTCTATGCTCCATGTGAAAAATAGTGGTAAGCCTCTGGTCCCTGGTCAAGCACCCTAGTCGGCAGGCTAGCCCGACTGACCGGGCACTAACCCCTTTACGCACTAACAGTTGAGAGTTCGAGTCATATGCAGAGTGATATGCCTACGATCGAGGGTTGGGACAAACTCCAAACATCTGCGCCAATAGATACGGTCAGGTCCCGTGGCATATTCGTATGGTAAAGCTTCGGGCTGTTACAAAGGAGTGGCCATGCCAACATGTAAGAAGTGTGGACATGTGGATAACATTGAACTGGGGGCTGGGGCTAAGCCCCAACCCTTTCTCCACCCAACATACCATTTGATTCATTTTAAATATAACTTTTGTGCTATATATATCAAGTAATAACGTGGGTGGGCTAGTAGCTCAGCCCCACCAGAGCATTCGCCACCCAGACTAGAGGTCACGGGTTCGACCCCGGTGGACTCCAACTTTTTCCAATACAAACGAACCAATAAATGGGTGCCACGTGATAGCCCATGACTAGGCCACGTGGAAAAACACCATTCGACCAAATGAATGACATGTGTCATGATATGATTTGCATACCTGCCAACCCAGTATGCATGCCACTTGTACCTGCCACATCATCCCATTCCAACTGTACCTACCATATCAGTCGATGCCATGTGTCACCCTTACAGTGGTGCCACGTGTCATGATATGACTCATACACATCTTCACCTCCCCACATTAGAACCAACACATCCTGACACATCATCTATATGACTATATGTCCTGTACAGTCATCTGCCATGTCAGCAATGTACGGATTGTACAGTCAACATTGTTTTTTTTACCTGTTTAACGAAATGAACATATCGTGATATATTTCACATACGATGTTTGTTTGAGCTCATTCAAGTTGAGTTGGGTTCATATCAATGAGGCCTACGCACACATCCATTTTGAAGAGATTCTGAGCACTTTGATTTTTAGGTCTTCTTGGACCCCATCTTGGCTCCAGAATCCAATTTTGGATCACACCTCCCCACTAAAGACCTTTTGGTCCTCCAAAAGGTTAGAAAATTGACCTTGCATATTACATAATCATAAGGATAAAAAAAAACACTATGTTGTACAAAAATGATGTTATAACAGGTCATCATTTCGACATGTGTGATTACATTAATGGAAGCAAAATACAATGAAGATGTGACATCCACTTCTGGAATAACCAAGTGATTTTTTTCTTTCCTCCATGGTGTTCCTCTTGCTTCACTAGTAATGCCTCTTCCTTGGTGAGTACATGCTCCAGATTAAGCTTCCAACATTTAGCCTTTTGATGTCCACCCCTATTGCAATAAGTGCAGTGTTTTTTTGAAATCCAGACTTATTTTCCCTTCTCTTTCTTCCATTTTGGAGTTGAGTCTTTATGCCATGTCTCCTTCCTGGTCGACATAAAATTCCTGTATAAACATTTGTCTCTTCCAACACTTGACCATACAATGCTTGGGTGAATGACAAAAAATACAAGGATACATATTCCACAAGTTTTGGATTACATGATTATGCTTTTTATAATCAAAAGGAGAATTGGAAAAGCTATGACCATTATACCTTTCTTGTTGATATTCACTTTGCTTTGGAAATTACTTACATTCACTATCATGATCATGGAGTGATACACCATCACCTTTCGTGAATTTTTCCCGCAATGACTTAGGCTGGTCATTTGAAGCATCACTTGCTTCCAATGTTTTGGAGCATTCTTCAATCTCTAATTCACCATATCCCAAACCTAAATAACGAGGTCTTTCCACAACCTCTATGGGATTAACAATACCTTGGCCCTTATTTCCAAGGCCCTTTCCTTCATAACCCATCTTGGTTAGAAATTTCAAACCTATACCTCTTGTATGTTTTTCAAATGCAGCAAAAGAACTATCTTGATGGGAACAATGCGAAATTGATGAATGAATTCCCCGATATACCTCAGAGATGATTTTTGAATTTGGTGTAGAAGGCAATTCCTTCAATTCTTCTTCGCTTTTGTCGTTCTTTGAATATTTCCCTTGAACCGATCTCTTTCAGTCCAAGTAATATTCATACAACACTTTCACCATCTCTGCCATGGAAAAAAGAGTAGTTCGAATATCATTCTCATCTTGAGAAAGTCCCTCTTTAGATGCCATCTTCCTGGTAGTCACACAAACTCAAAAACCAACCGTCAACTAGCTTTCATGCCACTTGATCTGGATAGATCTTTTAATGATAATGGTTGAGTTTTAAAACATGAGTTATTTTACCATTTAGGAAATTAATGAAAGAGGAAGAATGAAAGAGAAAACATAGTAGCCATTAAGAAATATACAGATCTAGAAACAAACATGAAGAACAACAAACCATAAATACCAAAGTGATAACGGAGTTCAAAAATCTCACCTACATCTCCGAGCATTTGTCTTAGTGGGTGAGGCTTTCTTATTTATGTTCAAATCTTCAAATGTACATTATAAAATTTCCAGTGGATTAAAAAAAAGATCTAGTTGTGTTCTGTTAGTTCTCAAGAACCCATCAAAACTGACGGCACTGAAAAAGGATGAATGAAGCTCCCAGAAATGGCCCGCAAAGGTGCATTCCTCAATAGATTCCCTGCATAAAAATGGATTTGCCTCAATAATTCATCATCATTTTCATGATCAGAACTTCTCTCCCTATGGCTTCAAGAACCTATGGTTTATATAGGCCTAAAGTTGGAAACAAACTCCCAACTTCCCCACAAGATCTAGCCTCAAAAAGAGCCCAAGATCCTCCAAAAATGGATTAAATCTCCCAAATCTGGCTAATAATCCATCAAAAATCTTAATATATGGTATAAAACCCACATTTGGAAAAATATACAGGGGCATCCCCTACAATTCTGGCTCATGGTCACTTGGGTGCCCTCCATGTGGCCCTGGACTAGGTTGGTGCACTGGCCCCTGGTCTTTAGCTCCAAATATTCGACCCTCAGTCGCATGTGTGGCCATGTGGCCCTGTCCTCCATGCTCCATGCACAAAGCAATCATAATCCTCTGGCCCCTGGTCAAGCACCTTGGTCGATGGGCTAGCCCGGCTGACCGAGCATTAACCCCTTTATGTGCTAACAATTGAGAGTTTGGGTCATATGCAGAGTGATATGTCCGAGATCAGGGGCTGGGCCAAACTCCAAGCATCTGCACCAATAGATAGGTTCAGGTCCCATGGCATAGTCATATTGTAAAGCTCCAGGCTATTACAAAGGAGTGGTCATGCCAACAGGTAAGAAGTGTGGATAGGTGGATAACATTGAACCGGGGGTTGGGGCGAAGCCCCATCCCTTTCTCCGCCTGACATACCATTTGATTCACTTTAAATATAAATTTTGTGCTATATATATCAAGTAATAACGTGGGTGGGTTGGTATCTCAGCCCCGCCAAACCATTCGCCACTCAGACCAGAGGTCACGGGTTTGACCCCGATGGACTCCAACTTTTGCCAATACAAACGAACCAATAAATGGGTTCCATGTGGAAACCCATGACTGGGCCACATGGAACCACACCATTCACCCAGATGAATGCCACATGTCATGATATTATTTTCATACCTTCCAAACCAATCATCATGTCACTTGTACCTGCCACGTCATCCCATGCCAACTGTACCTGCCACATGTCACCCTTGTAGTGGTGCCATGTGTCACGATCTTAATTGTCCACATATGCACCTACCCACATCAGTTCCAATGCACCATGCCACATCAATTGTACAATTGTACAACCTGTATAGTTAGTTGTCACGTCATCACTATACGGACTATACAACCAACATTATTTTTTGCCTATTTGACGAAACGAACAGATCGCAATGTATTTTTGATCTCATTCAAGTTGTGTTGAGTTCGTATCAACGAGTCCTACACACACATCTGTTTTGTAGATATTTTGAGAAATTTGATTTTTAGGTCTTTCTGGACCCCATCTTGGCTCCAGAATCCAATTCTGGATCACTTATCCATCACGTACATTCTCAACATGTCTTCAATTACTTGGTTAACCCTCTCTATCTTCCCATATGACTGTGGATGGTATGTTGTGCTAAGGTTCAGATTTGTACCAAATCCTTTAAACAATCCCCTCCATAAATTTGAAGCAAACTTTTTGTCTCTGTCTAAGACAATTTCCTTATGTATCCAATGCAACCTAGCAATCTCCCTCATGTAAATTTCTGAAATATTAGTTGTTGTATGAGTCTTTTTTACAGGATCAAAATGAGCATCCTTTGTCAATTTATCAACCACTAACATGATTGAATCATGTTTTCTTGTTGTCCTAGGCAATTTAGTTATAAAATCAATTGTTACCACTTCCCATTTTTCTCTGGAATTGGTAATGGCTGTAGAAAACCCATTGGGTTCCTATGCTCAACCTTCACTCTCTAGCATTCCATACATTTGGAAATGTAATAAGAAACATCTTTTTTCATTCATGGACAAAATAATTGGCTTCTTACTACTGCAATTGTTTTCTAGTAACCAGGATGTTTGGCATATGGAACATTATGCATTTATTCTAATACCAAATTCCTAATTTCTATGGAAATAGGAACATAAATTCTATTTTTTATGCATAAGTAATCCATCTTCCTTCATATCATATCCTTTAATTTTTTGTTGTACATTTTCTTGCTGTAATCTTTCTTTTACCTGTAGGTAACGTTGATCTGTGACAACAACATCTAAAATTCTTCTCTTTAAATCTGACTGATGCATACTAACAGTTGTAGCATGCATGAGATGTACTCTTCTACTAGGTGCATCAACACCTTTATTTTTTTTTCCTTTGATATGATTGATGTCAAAATCGTATTCACTTAAAAATTCTAGCCATCTCGCCTGCATGGAATTTAAAGTTGGTTGTTCAAAAATATATTTCAGACCACTATGTTTTTTTCTTATTTCAAACCTCTTCCCCATGTGATAACTCCTCCACCTCTTCAAAGCATGAACAATGGAAGCAAGTTCCAAGTCATGTGTGTCATAGTTCCTCTCATGCTATTTAAGCTTTTTGGACTCATAACCAATGACATTTCCATTTTGAGTGAGGACTCCACCAAGTCCTTCCTTGCATGCATATGTACATACCACAAAACTTCCATTTGGGTCAAAAATATTTAAAATAGAAGCACTAGTAAGTAATTCTTTCAACAAATTAAAGTTCTCTTCACACTCTGTTGTCCATTCAAATTGAATTCCCTTCTTTTGCAAAGAAGTGATGGGATGAGAAATATTAGAGAACCCTGTTATAAATATTTTGTAGTAACCAACTAACCCCATAAAATATCTGACTTTTGGAACATTCCTGGGTGTTGGCCATCCTATAATGGCTTCAATAATCTCTGGATCCACTGCTATACCTTGTTCTGAAATAATGTGTCCCAAGTAATGGATGTGTTCTTGGTAAAAAGAACACTTACTAAGCTTGGCATACAACTGATGTCCCCTCAGCACTTGCAATACCAATCTTAGGTGATGTTCATGCTCTTCCTATGACTTAGAATAGACAACTACGTCATCTAGGAATACTATGACAAACTTATCCAAGTAATTTCTGAATATTCCATTCATTAAGCACATAAAGACAACTGGTGCATTGGACAGTCCAAATGGCACCACTACAAATTCATAATGCCCATACATGGTTCTAAAGGCTGTCTTATGGATGTATTCTTCCTTGATTCTTACCTGATGGTATCTCGATCGAAAGTCTATATTTGAGAATATCTTTGCCCCTCTTGGCTGATCAAAGAGGTCATCAATTATGGCTAGAGGGTACTTTTTCTTCAAAATGGATTTATTCAATTGTCGAAAGTCAATACATGGCCTCAAAGTTCCATCCTTCTTTTTGACAAAGAGAATTAGTGCTCCCCAAGGTGAAACACTTGGACGTATGTACTCTTTCTTCAAAAATTCTTACAACTTTATTTGTAATTCTTTTAATTATGCTATACTCATTATGTAAGGTGTTTTTGATATCGGGGCAGCACCTGGCACTAAATCAATAGAGAAATATATCTCCCTCTTTGGTGGAAACCCTGGTATTTCTTGTAATACATCTTAAAATTCTTGTAGTACTGAAAATTCTTCAAGTCTTGGCCCCTTTGTCTTTTCTGGCTCCTCCACATGGGATGCATACAATGGCATCCTTTTCTAAAACATCTCTTTAGTTGTAAGGATGAAATCTCCCTTATAGAAATGGGTCTTGGAATTCCTTTCACAATGCTATGTTTTCCTTCTTCATCAAGACACATAAATGTCTTGTTATGACAATCTAGACAACATGATTATTGTACAACCAATCCATTCCAATTAGAATATCATAATATCCCAATGGTATCATATTTAGATCAACATTAGTATTCACACCATTAAGACTTATGGAACAACCTTTGACCATATCATGGATTCTCCTTTTGAATCCAGTGGCTAGCTGAACCAAACTTGATTTTTCAAGTTTACTTTTCTCTAAATGTAATATATCCATTATTTTAGTATCAATGTAACAATGACTTTCTCCTGAATCAATTAAAATAGAAACAAGCTAATTAATGATCTTACCTTCCACCTCGATCATATTGGATTGGTATTCTGCTTGTCTATCATCTAAGGATGCATATATTATTCCCATGTATTCTACTATTGTAGCCTCTTGGATGTTGAGCATGGTCTTCACTTTGTCCTTTCTGTGAGGGAAATACTTGTGCAAGTGATCTTCTTTGCATACCCAACATTGGATTGGTCGTCTTCCCATTTTTCCCAATGAGTCTTCTCTCTTGGATTCATCCTTAGCATATTGGTCGGGCTGATTTTTATTTGGGCTATTTCTATTGAAAGTAGGTTTGAATCCTTTCTTTCTATAATCATACTTATCCTTATTCTTATCCTTCCAATATTTTTGCAAAGACTCTCTATCCTTTCCTTACTCATACAGGTACTTAGCCTTCCTAATGGTCTCACTCAAAGTCCTCGGTCCATGATATTGAATCTTCTCTTTATAAAAGGATACAATGCACTCAAAAACCTATGTAATTTCACCTTCTCATCTTTTATAAACCCCACATACTTTAGAAACCACAAGAACTATTTTTCATACTCTTCCATGGTCATGCTTCCCAGCTCGAGTTCAAAGAAATCCTACATTTTCTTTTCATAGAAGTTATTTTAAAGGTACTCCTTCTGAAAATATTTCTTGAACTGCTTCCAAGTGATCATATTCTCATTAATGTGCTCAAATTTCTTTAGTTGATCCCACCAAATAACAGATTTCCCATGTAAATGGTATGTGGAAATTTTGGCTTCTAGGTTTGATGAGTATTTATTTAAATGAAAATACCTCCTAAGTCCAAGAAACCATGCCTCAACATCATCTTCCCTTTATCTTTCACCATCAAAGGATGGTGGATTAAGATTCCTCATATCTCCTTGCAAACTATCCAATTCATGTTTTCTTCTTTGGTTCCTAACGTGAGACACCTCTGGACTACTTATTTAATCTTCAGATGCATAAAATTTCCTTGTTGAGTAGGGAGGTGAGTGATGTCTATGACTTCAACTAGCACTTCTTGAATAACCAGTTCTTCTGCGATCATCTCTTCTTTCATGACATCTTCCCTCTTCCTCCTGTTTTGAGTTTGATCCCTTCTGTTTGCCTCTGCAACTGATTTAATATTTGCATCACTTGAGAATTTATATGATTTTGTTCTCTTATCAATCTCTCATTCTCTTCTTTGTAACTCTACACTTCTATTTTTAGGCTTCTCACAATCTCTATCAATGTTTGTTTCTCTCCTCTGGCTTGGTGTCCATTGGATTCTGTCTCTACATTACCAACACTGATACTTTGACCTTTGGAATATTTATCATGGCTGGAAGCTCCCTCTCCTTCTTCCATTTATTGAATATGCATTATTATACTGAACTGATATGTTTACACCCCATAATTCTGCAAAATGTGCAAGAAACCATTTTTTTATAATTATGCATATTATAAAAAACAAATTGCCAAACAATCCTACGGGTCCTTTTTCTTCTCAATTCATGAAGAAATATATTATCATTATCCATATTAAAACAAATCCATGTTATTATCCTCTGAATCATCTTTCCAAATGACTATAATATTTCTCCAATTCAATATTTGAGTTGAAAGTTATGGCTTCCTGAAAAATCACTTTCATCCCCTTTTCTCTTGTTTTGCAATAGGATCTTGTCGAAATATTCCACAGCTCCTTTAACTAGTACATAATTCAAATTTTTCACAGGCACTTCCTTCAAACCACTTTCCATGTGACCACAACTCTAGACCATAGGTTTATTCACTCTTTAGCACCTTCCTCTATATTCTTCTACACAGGATCTTGTTCGAACACAATGTCTGAGGGCTTGGTTACTTCTAGGCCCTCCATGCTTCTAATTGACCCCTTTACCTTATCATAAGACCAATGTTGGGACCAATTCCTCTGGACTTCGTCCTTTGACTATTCTCCCTTTTCAAACTTCCACCCTCTCCTGGAGTAAACTTCATTGAAACCCTTCTATCAACTCCACTAGTATATCGGACGGCCGAGATTTAATCTCCCATTGATTGGATGCTACTACCCCATTTGGAGGCTTCAATGAGAACGACAGTTACGACTTACTCGGACATTGATATGGATGGCCTTAATCAATTCAGGACTTCGGCGCTCTGGGACTCCAGAACATTACAACTCCCAAGTCACTCAACTCCCCCAGAGGGATACTCATTGAAGATCTTACCCTATCCTTCCACTTTTAAATCATATGATCATGAGAACTCCTAGAGGGTCTCAAATCAACGGACCATGTGAATTCTCTACTCTAAGACTCCAAGACATTACAACTCTTGAGTTTTTCAACTTCCTCGAAGTGATACCTTCCGAAGAAGTCATAAAGTGACGATGACCACTTACCATTGGTTAACGCCTTTTCTTACACTATACTTTCACTAGTTGATCCAACGGCCATGAATTTATCAAGAGTTTGCATGGACGTTCCTTATTCATTTTGGTACTTCAACGCTCCAGGACTATGGGACATTTCAACTCTCGAGTTGTTCCACTTCCCTGGAGTGATAACTACCAAAGTTCTTACACCATCCTTTCATTGTTTGATATAATGGTTGAGAAAGGTCTCGAAGGGGATCTTAGATCGACGGTTTGCATGAATTCATCACTTCGATCATCGACACTTTCACTGGTAGCTATGTTGGACACCCCTAGAGGCCATACTCCCTAAGATGACATGGCATGTTGATGTGACCTATGGTGACATGAACCCATGGCATGTGTGCCATGTGTCACTAAAAAATGAGAAGGTTAGGGTACAAAATGTATTGAATATGGATGACACATGTCCCCACACGATACCCTAGCCACATGGAATACGATACATCATCAATCAAATGAGCGGTAGACCATATCTGCTCCAGATATGATGACCTACATTACTCATGAATTCTTCCTTCGATCTAATGGTCGATGGGATTTTGGGACTTCGGCACTCCGAGACTCCAGGTCATAGAAGATCTAAAATGGTTTGATTCTCCTGAAGTTAACCTCTCGAAGTGGTCAATGCCATATGACCCTGACCAATGACTGAGAATTCACCCGAACCTCCTATCAGATCGGATGACCGGTGGGACTTTGCAACTTCTACCTTTTTCATGCTTCTTCCATGTCTCCCAAAAATCGTCGAAGTGACAAAGTTCTAGAGTTTTCCATCTCCTACTTGGCTTTGATCAACGACTGTGATCACTCCCAAAATCTAGAAGGGACGACCACGATTCTACGATCCTTTACAAAGCATCTTTATCTGCACAACGCTCTGGATTTTGTGTGATCTCTATAGCGCTATCTCTCCTTAGCTTTAGGATCACAAGGACATAACCATTTTTAACCATAATACCATGTCAACAGTTCCAACCCATACCAATCTGATGTTTTAAATTGAAGCTCTAATACCAATATGTAACATACCCAACCACCCACAAACCAGGCATGCTACTTCAATCTTTCTTCTGAACTAATTTCGAATTATGATCAACTTTTTAATTAATAAATATGCATGAAGTATTCACATGAATATATCAAGATTCAAGATACAATATAAAATAAATGAACCATATGTTGTGCACAACAATAACCAATAAGCATGCATATTATAGATACAAATTTCATAGATAAATAAATACACAATGGAAATAAATATACAGATAAATGAAACCATGAAAGAGAGCACTTATCTTTAATGAAACAAATCACCAACTTGTTGCAGACCAAGGAAGTTCCACCCAACCGTAGACACTCTTTTTCCAATTCTCAACAGAAATGTCACCCCTAATATAGGGCTATGAGTCCACAAGGACGGTTCCAGAGTGTCACTCAGCTTCCCAAACCAGTCAACACTCAAGCTCTCACAGGATTCCTAGCACACACAACAATCCAAAGTACACTATATCTCTTCTACCCAACATGCACAACCTAAGAGAATGGACCCCCTTCTCTACCATGCAGTCCCTCAGGCTGTCCACCTCCTCCCAGGGCTCCAGTGCATTTGGTCAAGAATATCCCTGTTGGGACTCTCAGGATTCATAGCTATGGGAAAAAATTAATGCCAATGCATATCAAACATCCAAGCATTAATTCATGGTTTGAATATACCAACAGTCACTACTTCCAACCAAACCATGGCTCCTCTCCACAATTCGTTTTTCTTCCCCCATCCAAGATCAAAAGGAATGAATAATGAAGAGTGGGTGAAAGAACGAATGGAGAGAGAATAGAATGAAAAGTGTGAACAATGAAAAATGAAAAAAGAGTGAGTGAGTGAATGAGTGAAGAAGAAGCATCCCCCAAACAACCCACAAGATGAGTTTATATCTTTACTTTCAAATCAAGAACCACATGGACTTCCTAGAGAATCTCATGTAACCACTCCTCTCCATTAAAAAATTATGGGTATATAAATTATAAAATAAATACTTATCCCCTCAATCCCCCTCTCTTGTGGAATAATAACCCCCTATAACTCTTGTCCTTGTCTGTCTAGCAGCCAGTGATGTATTTATTATTAATAATGATCAAAACATTACATTTCCTAGGCACATTGACCTCTTTTAATTGTTTGGGCACTCTAGCCTTTCATATATTAAAAAAATACATTATTTAATATGGGGCTAAAAAACCTGAGGTATTACATTCCCTCAATACCATTCTTTTGTGTTTGTAAGATGCGTTTTTGTTTAACATCGCTAGAGAGGAGAAAACAACAAGAGAGGTGATTGTTGAGTCATTGTGAAAGAAAGAATAAAATGTATTTACCTTGGAGTTGTAAAAATTATTGATTGCATGTAAATGATCATACGCTTGTAAGAGCTAGATAGGCATGCGTACCCATAGTTTATTGAGTCACCTATGAAAATTCTAGACATAGATTTAGGTATATTGAATATGTGGGGATATGTATGTTGGGTTAACCTTGACTCTATGAAAGAGTTAACAAGTTAAATATATATTTTTAGGTCAAAGCATGTGTTTTTATTTTTCAGGCCCGTGTTTTTTGGTAGCCCGTGGTATTGTGTCTATGAATTGCATGTAATGAATCCTATAAAAGGATTGGTGAAATCCATTGTAAATGGAGCTAGAGGTAAGCGATGAAGGATTACTTGGCCAGTTTGTCCAGATTGGGTCAAGGGAATGTTCATGTTAAGGTGGAGCACTAAGACTCCATTGTAAATTCCCTGGAGGTGAGAGACAAAGGTTCACATGGATCATCTTGGTCGGATTTGGTAAAGGTTTTTCAAATGAAAAGTTAGAGGTGGAGCAGTGTGTCCATGTTAGAAAGGTGGTTATGTAGAAAGAATGATGTGTTTATAGATTGGTAGTCAAATTAACATTGGCAGGTCAATCAAGTGTTTGAGAATATATGATGAAGGCAGGTCACATTTTGGAATTTGGATTTTCAGGGAATATGGGATCAAAGAGGCATGCTCAATAATGCTAATTTGTATCAAAAGTTGTGGAAAAAAGAGGTTGTGATATCTGGTAAAGTGGTCATCATTGGTTGCAAAATACTGGAATATTATGGAGGAGGTATGAACAAGTCATCTGGTGATTACTCAAATGTGAAATCATTTGGTTGTGATTATTATGTTTTTAATCAACATTCTAAGTAAGACCCAGATCAAACACGTATATCTTTGATATGGTGATGATGTTAAGGGATGCAGATTGTGGGATCCTACTACCCATAGAATCATGATGGACATAGATGCATTGTTTGATGAATCTCCTCTTATAAAATCAAACATAGTAAAACACGAAAGGTCCAAAGCATGACTGGTAGTAGAAGGGTATTTGGAAGGTATTGATTTCCATGAAAGTTTCTCACCAGTTGTTAATAGCTTTTTTCTATTCATGTTGTGTTATCACTAGTTGTGTTACTTGATCTTGATTTAGTACAACTAGATGTTAAAACTATGTTACATGGAGTTTTTGGATAAGGACATGTATATGGAATAACCATAAATGTTAGTTCAGGATCACAAGAGAATATTTGTTTGCAAACTCAGGAATCATTGTAAAGCTTGTCTGGAAAATGGTACAAGATGTTTGATTCCTTCATGGTCATCCAAATTTTACAAGAAGTGAGTATAATTGTTGTGTTTATGGTATATTTATTATGTTGTTGTTAAATGTTATGCTTGTTGCAAGAACAAGCATGTTTGAGATCAACAGGTTGGCTCAGTTGGTTCGGAAGTTTGATATGAAGGATATAGGAGCAACGAAACAAATCTTGGGCATGGAAATCAATAGAGACAAGAAATATGGTAAGCTTTGATTTTCACAATAGAAGTATGCGATGAAGATACTCAAAACATTCAGTATGAATAATGTGAAACCGGTAAAATCCATTTGGATTTCCATTGTAAGTTTTGTTTAGGTTTATGTCCTAACTAATGAATAAAAAAAGGGTTATATATCTCGTGTATCATATGTTAGTACGAAGTTTGATGTATGTGATGGAATGGTCAGTATTTCACATGAATTTTGTGTTTTTAGTAGACACATGGAGAAACCAGGTGAAGAGCATGGAAATGGGTCTTGATGATTGCAATGGGAATGTTCAATTATTTCAAATGCAATTGGTGTTGTCAGTAAACAGATGGAAAAACTAGGTGAAGAGCATGGAATTGGGTGCTTCAAAATATTATAAGAACAAAAGAAAAATTATCACCTACAATGGTTATAGTGATTTAGTCTGTGGTTATGATTCAAGAGATTTGGACAAGAGGAGACCCACCTCAGGTTCTGTCTTGCAAGAATATAAGGATCAATTGGGTAAGTTTGGACAAGTGCACGATGAAGTGTTTTGTGGTGGTCAAATCATTGTGAATTTGACTAACAATCTAGTGTATCAAAATGGGACAATGCATTGTTTTATAAGACATGTTACTAATGGAGGAAGAATGGTCCATACTGGAGAAAATTATGCATACATGTTCATGTAATAGTATTGTTAGATAAGTTATGGATTTGTGATGGTGTTTGGATTCTCTTGTATGGAAGGAAAGGTGATTAATAAATTTGGGCATGATATATCAGGTAAATTGTTGTCAAGGTGGATATTGTTGAAACGTGCCAACTGATTTCCCATGATTTTTGGGATATGGGTGGATATCTTGACTCCTAGTATCATGTTGTTAACTGAACAAATAAAAATAGGATATGGATACATTACACACTAAAGTGATCATTTTGTCTAACGATTTGATAGATTCTATATATATACACATGCCCATAGAGGAAAATGCATAGTTTTGGATGAGTGTGAGGTTTACCAGGATATGTTTGGCTATTGTAATTCTCCCTTGATCTATAATAATATTGATTGTCATTTCCTCGTGGATGTTTCCCTTTAAAGGGTTTTACCACAAAAAATATTTTTTTCTTTGTCTGTGATTCCTGTTGTGTTTTATTTTCCATTGAATATTGTTGTTTTTATGATTTTGTTGCCCAAAATTCTTGTCACCTACACATGCACTTTTATTAATTGTTGCAAGAGAAGAGAATCATCATGCAGGATCAAACAATTTAAACTTGATGAGTAGTCAAAGCCAGAAAATTTTTAATATGACAATTGAAACCAGTGTCCATGGCACCGTCCATGATGAAGTCACTTTAATATTATTGATATTTCTATATATGAAAGATCAAAATGTGACACAACTGGTTTAAGGAGAAAGGAAGGCTCTTCCATCAACAAAAATCCTTTTTTTTTAACAATGATAGAAAAGATAAGTGAGGGAAATGTTTCTCATATACCTTACCGTGATTATAAAATCACTAGGATTTTGTAGTCATCATTAAGTGTACATGGGCATGTATCACTGATATGCGCAATTAAACCAACATCAATTAACATGGTGGAGACACACAACACATTAAAATTTGCACAAATATCCAAACGAGTTGAAATTCATGATGTTGTAAATAGGATCATTGATCAAGAAGTGCCTTTCCAGTTTGAGGAATGATATTGATCAACCAAAGAGGGGAATTCTTATGACACCTAGAGCTTCTTACACTGAGGTGGTGTTGGCCCTTGGTAATGTAAGTAAGCGAAGATTAAGGCAGAAAAGATGGAATGCAAACTGCGCGGAAGACACAGTGACTGATACTGGGTTGAAGTGAGAAAAAGATCAAAAAAGACAGAGCGAAGTAAGAGAAAGAAATACATTGGATGAGAAGATCAAGGAAGACATATCAGAAAGGAAGATGAATTGTGGACAACTCAGCAAGTAGAAAAATCCATCGGCATATGCTTTGGATCACCTCGCAGGAAAGAAGGAAAGACAGGCTGGAAAAGCCCTGAAAAATGGGTCAAGTTGACCTAGGGTTTAGGTATCTAGGGTTTTTGACACCTAGGCTTTGGCCTAAGGCTGTCTGTGAGCTATTGTAATGTATAAATAAAGATCAAGAGGACCTGATATGGGTTCAATTATGTGAATATGAGTGATTTTTGTTATTTCTGAGAGAGAAGTATTGTGTGGAGAGAGAAGTCTGTGTTGTAAGATCTTCAGCTGGGTGTGAAGATCAACCCTACAGATGGGTGCACAGGGAAGGGAGATAGAGAAAAGAGATAAGGAGAGAGAATCTGCAATCTAAGAGCGTAGATAGAACTTTAAGCTTTCACCTAATATATTATAAAGCAAAGTTATGTGGACGTAGCCCTAGGGAGAGGGTGAACCACGTATATCCTGTTGTTGTGTGTGATTGATGTTGTGTTCTTTACTCTGCTCCCCTGATGATGCATTAGTATGTTAGATTGGATATATAACTGTGTGTGGTAGGTTTATGTTTGGGATATAATAATATGATCTCCATGTGTGACTTCCTTGATCCCACTTGCATTTCCTCTGGTTGTAGACACATGTGTCCTGCAACTCCCTATAGCTACTTCAGGTGATACTACATCTACTTCGTAGGTGTTGCTGAAAGGGCCAGTAGTTAGGGCTTGTTGGTGCACTATTAGAGGTGAACCCTGGGTATTCCCCTGTGCCAAAAAATGGTTCCATTGTCGGGACCGAGATCTTCTTGGGGGAATGCCAAGGTGGTTTCCCATCGAAGACAAAGATTTAGAAGTGGATAGAAGAATAGGAAAAGGACTTTGCAGAAGCTCAGAATAAGAAACCTAATATTAGAACATAAGACTATTTGGGAAGGTATATCTTTACTGATATACACGATATTTTATTTGGAGGAATTCATAAGGAGCTATACGAGTGGCTGGCCAGATTAGCAGACACCCAATTTGAGATCAGATCTGGACTGTCTATGGTTTGGACGTCGGTGCTGATCAAGAAGGTCAAAAGAGTTGATAACACCATGTTAAGAGAATCATATCACTGGTTTGATAGTACCATTGGAGGGTATATCACAAAGTTTTCTATCTATAGGGTGGAATCATATAGCCAAGCAGAGAGATATTTCTTTAAAGGACCTAGAGGAAATTTTTTACACTTCTTGAAGTTGAAAATCAAGATGTTATTGCATGAGAAGGATGTATTGAAGATACAGTAGTGGGCTAGACTGAAAAGGATAATGTTTAAGAATTCAGATAGCGACAGTGACATAGAGATCAGACACATGCGTAATGGGAGAGCCTTTAGAGAAGTTCCTCTGGTGAACTTGTTTGAGCAATATCACAAACCTCTTCTACAGGAAGAAGGGTTCTACAATGGAGACTAAGAAGATTTGTTCAACGAGGAACATTCAGAGTCTGCTATGGAAGAAGAAGAGAAGACTGAAGAACCTCATCGAGAAGAGTTTGAAACTTCAAGGACTATGCAAACTGTTGAAGTAAGTGCTATTACACCCCCTGTTGTTTCAACAACATTAAGCAACCAAAGTAACCTGAGTTATCAGAGCACTCAGAGCATTGATACAAGTGGTTCAGCGCACACTCAGTCAATAAACCTAGGAAGATCTATGGTAGATGATATGAGGTTACTCACCTTTAGAGGGGATGGATCTGAAGATCGTCATCAACACTGGTTTCTATGTGAAGTTGTATGGAGTATTAAGAATGTCACCAATGAAGTTGTTAAACAAGTTCAATTTAGCACTACCTTGAGAGACCGCGCATTGAGATGGTACATGAAACTTGTCCAAGGAATTGCACAGCCTAAACCGCTGAATGAAATAAATAATGCATTGGTTGCATAATTCAAGAAACCCAAGTCAAAGTCACAATGCATTACATAGTTAAAATAAATCAAGAAGAGAGTAGATGAACCTGTTTGGTAGTTTGATCATAGGTTTAAAACCTTAATGGGCTGGTTGAATTTCCAGATGCCAGATGAGTAGAACAATGAATGGTTCATTTCTTCCCTTTTACCACACATCAAAGTCCCTCTGATGCAAAAAAATATTTCTTCACAGGTTGAGGTACTGGATATTTCCATGAATCTAGAATCATACCCTATGGGAGAATCCAGCTCAGGTATGAGTCAAATTTTAATTTAGTTAACTAGCTTGTCTCTATAGGTAAAAGATATGAAGAAAGACAAGGGAAAAGATAAAAGAGAAGATATCTAGTGCATTAGATGCAAATCAGAAGGCCATGACAAGTAGCATTGTCCCCTATTTCACGAGTACTTGGCATCTAGAGCTCTAATCCCTTTGAAGAAAGTTACCCTATCTTGGTGTGAGGTATGTAGAAATAGACATCGCCCCAACGAATGATATTACATGAAAAAATATGTTCAGACACCCAAAAATCTGTATTGCACGTTCTGTAAGTCAGTAGGGCATGATGATAGGGATTGTAGGGCCTATGACCTCATGCATGAAAGGTCAAGGGATATATACAAAATTCAAGGTGAAGTACAACAATAAGGGAACACTACGCAGTATAATTCTCCTAGAAGAGGAAACTTCAACCCTCATGGTGGATTCATAAGAAGAGGACGAGGAGGAGGTATGGATCAAGGTAGAGGTCATATCATCTGTTATAACTGTGCACAACCAAAACATTTGGCAAGGGACTGTCAGCACCCTTGTACCACTTGCAACTACTGCAATCATTTGAACATGTCATAGAAGATTATCATGCATTGTTAGCCAAACTTCAGGAACGACGAGGAGGAAACCAACAAGTCCAACTAATAACAGTGGAACCTCATGGAGTGGATCCAAAAGTCATTGTTATCACTAGAGGAGGTGCTTCTACAAGAGAAGACAGGGTGACCCCAGGGAAGACTACAGAACAATCAGGAGTCAGAAAAGATTTGGAGAAGACATAAGAGTTTGATCCAAATAAAGAGAAGCAGACATTTGAAGAGAAAATAAAAGAGTTTAGAAGAGATATAAATTCTTCATCAAAGGCACAACCATAAGCAAGAGAATGTGGAATGTCCTTGGCCTTTGATCAGTCTGCTTCGCTTGGAGAAGGAAAAGAGGTAAGAAGACTCATGGAATTTTTATGCACGTGTATTAATTTGATAAAGGATGAGAGCACTGTATAAGAGCTCCAAAACTTGATCAGAGAGTATGATATAGGAAAGGTAGATCCTCTACTGAATAAAGTAGTACATAAACTATCCAAAAAGAGAAGGACAAATAAGGAACTACACCTTAATGCTCAAATTCGAGAATATGATATAGATTATGTGGTCCTCGACTTAGGATCGGAGGTCAATGATATGACAAAGCAGACCTGGGCACTGATGGGAAAACCTAAGTTGATATATTCCCCCATCAAGCTTAGGATGGCCAATCAATAGGTTGTGAGCCCCTTCAGAAGACTAGAACATGTCCGTGTGGACATTGATGGGGTCAAAACATTTGTGGACTTCGAGGTGATTGAGATAGTCGATGATAGTTTTCCTTACCCTGTGTTGTTAGGAATTGATTGGGCTTTCAATAATTCTACTGTTGTTGAATTGAAGAAAAGAAGAATGATGTTTGAAGGAGATGGTCTTAGGGTCATCACACCTCTGGATCCTGATGAAGGTCCCAGATACACATATCCCATCAGAGAAGAGGACCGCACATATGAGCTAGAGAATATATACAAATTGACTACAAGACAACATGATTACATTAATCCTACAGTAGATGGGAATTTAAGTTGGTGAAGTGACAACACATGCTCATAAGACTCAAAAGAATCACTAGAGAATAGGCAGAACAAGATGTATGAAGTTTCTGCACGGTGATGTGCTAGATTGACCAGAGAAGTTCACTGGATTGGAACAACAATAAGTAATTTACCCACATTTGATGGTTTAAATCACTTAGAAAATTTCTTATTGGAATTTGAAGAAATGTGCCAGTACAACATAGAATGTTGGCACTGGACGAGGCTTTGAAAGCTACTCCAATAAGATGGTGGGGAACACATAAAAGGAACATCGCGAACTGGATACAATGTCACACTTTGATGACAATGCGATTTTTTGAACAAGTCGAAGGATGTGAAGTTAGGTACACAGGTCAAAGCTGCCCGAAATACCATGTGGGAAGCTGTGAGGAGGTCTAGAGCTGCATTCCTCAAGAGATGTGGGTGCATAAATCCATCAATACTCTAGACACAACTCCTATCAACTGGTACATTGAAGCGGAATTGTGCCTCACCACTGCAGATTGGCAAGGTATGACACAGAACTTTGTAGCTACATTCTTGTTTGAAAGTTGGTACCCTATGGTAGATCAAGTTTTACAGGTTGTAATACAAAAAGTATTTGAGGCACCTAGCCTCCTTGTGGAGCAAGAAGAGGATGAATGGACTGCACCTCTTCATAAATTGCAAGGATGTTACAATATCAATGCCGATGAAAACGATGATCCTAGGAAGGTGAACATCACAAAAATGAAATGACAACGAAACATAGAAGGACCAGGAGTCAAACTACCTTTCATTGGACAACCAATCAAAATCAAGAAAGTCAATATTGGAACAGAGAAAACACCGAAGCTTTCTAATATTGGAGATTACTGGGATGATGCCACTATTTAAAAGATCACAGAGTTACTGCATGAATATCAGAACTTGTTTCCAACCAAGTTCACTGGTATGAAGGGAATTAAAGGGCCCATGGGAGAGATGAAGATCCCCTTGAAACTAGATGCAAGGCTAGTTAAACAAAGACCTTACAGATTGAACCCTAAATATAGGGAGAAAGTGAAGATTGAACTAGACAGAATGATGGAAGAAGGAATCATAGAACCTGTTGAAGAATCAGAATGGATTAGCCCTATGGTGGTACAGGATAAGAAGACCAGAGAAACCAAAATCTACGTAGACCTTAGGAAGTTGAATGATGCCTGTTTACATGACCCATTCCCTACACCATTTACTGACAAAGTGTTAGATAATGTAGGAGGACATGAGGTATATTCTTTTACAGACAACGTTTCAGGATACCATTAGATCAGGATTGCCAAAGAAGATCGCCATAAGACCACATTTTCCACAGAATGGGGATCCTACTAGTATATAGTGATGTTGTTTGGTTTTAATAACGCAGCAGCCATATTTTCTAGGGTGGTGGTCCAAGCATTCAAGGAGTTTTTACATAAATTTCCGGAGGCATATTTTGATGATTGGATTGTTTTTAGCTTATTGCAAAATTATATTGAATGTTTAAGACTAATGTTGGATAAGTATAGGCAATGTCAGATTTCCCTGAACCTGAAGAAGTGCATCTTCTTTTCACCCTTTGGAGTGTTGCTAGGCCATATTGTGTGTAAGCAGGGATTGCTGGTAGATGCATCTAAGATTTCCATTATAGTTGATTTACCCCCTCCTACTTCAGTCAAATAGATGCACATTGTGCTGGGACATACTAGATACTACAGGAAGTTCATTAAAGGCTATACACAGATCACAACACCCATGGAGAATCTTTTGAAGAAATATTGTCAGTTTCAATGGACGGAAGAATGTCAGCAGAGCTTCGACACACTGAAATAGAAAATGGTTACCGTGCCTATTTTGGTTTTCCCAAATTGGAGGAAGGAATTTCATGTGCATGTTGATGCATCTTCTATTGCATTGGGAGCAGTGTTAGCACAACTAGAAGCAGGAGATATTGACCACCTGTTAGCCTTTTCTAGGAGGAAGATATTAACAGTTGAGATAAATTACACCACCATTGAGAGAGAAGGCTTAGCCATGGTGTATGCACTACAGACGTTTCACCACTACTTGTTGGGAGGAAACTTTAAAATGTTCATTGATCACTCTGCGATGAAATACCTAGTCAACAAGCCAGTATTGGGGGGAAGAATATGCAGATGGCTTCTGCTATTTTAGGAATATGATTTTGAGATCATGGTTAAGTCAAGGAGAATGAACAAAGGACCTGACCACTTGTCGAGGTTGGAACATGGAGAGGAACCTACTAGCTTGGAGGATACACTTTCAGATGCACAGTTGATGGAAATTAGAAAGGTTGATGATCACTTAGGCTGAGATAGTCCAGTTCCTGTCAACAGGAATGGCTTCTAGTGAATACACAATCACCTAAAAGAAACAATTGGTAGTGTGCACTGTAAATTTTTCACTTATAGTTGGATAGTTATAGAAGATGGGACCTGATGAGATCTTGAGGAGATGTGTCATGGAAGAAGAAAGACCACTGATTTTAGCAAAATCTCATGAAGGCATCGCAGGAGGACACTACGCAAGAAAAGAAACAATGTAGAAGGTTCTTCGAGGTGGCCTCTGGTGGCCTACTTTACACAAAGATGCTAAAGACTACTACAGAGCCTGCAATGTATGCCAAAGAGTTGGGAAACTGTCTAGAAGAGATGACATGCTAATATCACCCTAGCTAACCTTACAAGCATTTGAGAAATGGGCCATTGACTTCGTGGGAACTATAAACCCACCAAGGAAGCACATAGGAGAAAGGTACATAATCACTGCGACCGAGTACTTGACCAGATGGGCCGAAGCAAGAGAAGTTAAATATTGTAGTGAAACTACAAATGTGCATTTCATATTTGATGATATCATAACCAGGTTTGGATGCCCAAATATCCTCATGAGTGATCAAGGTACACATTTTATTAATAAGACTATTGAAGCCTTGACTCAGGAATTTGAAGTTCACCATCAGAAGAGCACTCCTTACCACCCACAAGTGAACGAGACGGTCGAATATTTCAACAATATCTTAGAGACAATGCTGAAAAATATTTGCAGTGTAAACAAAGATGATTGGGATTTGAGAGTACCAACAGTATTATGGGCCTATAGAACCACTTGTAAGAAGCTGACAATGCCGACCCCCTTCAAGTTGGTTTATGGTCTAGAAGAAGTTGTTCTGATGGAATATTTGGTCCCTAGCTTAAGAATCATAGCCTTTACAGATATGGATGACAATGGCGCTGTCCAAGAGAGGCTCGCGTAGTTGGTCGAACTAGAGGAAGACCTATTTATTGTAGGATTCCATCAAAAAGTCCAGAAGGAACGAGAAAAGGCCTACCATGACAAGCATATCAAGAAGAAAGCATTTAAGTAAGGAGATCCAGTATTGGTATACGATAGCAAGTTCATGAAGCATCTAGGGAAGTTCAGAACACATTGGATGGGGTTGTATGAGGTTTCCTATGTCACGAAAGGAGGAGTTGCATAGTTGAAGGCTTTGAATGGAGAATGGAAGGAAGGATTGGTGAATGGGAGTTGGTTGAAATTGTACTATGACAACCAGCTGCCTTGCAACTCTTGGTAAAAACATAAGGAGAAGGGTCTAGGTACCAGGTGCAGTTGAAACTGTGTACTAGACACAGAAAAGATAGTCTGCACATAGTGGGGGAGGAAAGAGAAGAAAGCACAGCCTGTTTCGAGCAGCCTAAAGTTGAAGAAAAACAAAAGGTTCAGATTAGAGTGCCTCAGAATGAGTCATAGGTTAGTGTTGGGGGCTTGTTGGCCGTTGGTTATGGAAGTAAGTGAATATTAAGGCAGAAAAGATGGAATGTGAACTGGGTGGAAGACACAGTGACTGATACTGGGTCGATGTGAGAAAAAGAGAATAAAAGACGGAGTGAAGTAAGAGAAATCAAGCCATTCAACGAGGAGATCGAGGAAGATAGATCAGCAAGGAAGATGGATCATGGAAAACTGAGCAAGCAGAAAAAGCCACCTGTAGATGCTTTGGAGCACCTCGTGAGAAAGAAGGAAAGACAATATTACGAAGCCCTGAAAAGTGGGTCAAGTTGACCTAGGGTTTTAGACACCTAGGGTTTAGGTATCTAGGGTTTTTGAAACCTAGGCTTTGGCCTAAGGCTATCTGTGAGCTATTGCAATGTATAAATAAAGATCAAGAGGACCTGATATGGGTTCAATTATGTGATGATGATTGATTGTTGTTATTTCTAAGAGAGAAGTATTGTGTGGAGAGAGAAGTCTGTGTTGTAAGATCTTCAGTTGGGTGCGAAGATCAACCCTATAGTTGGGTGCATAGGGAAGGGATATAGAGAAAAGAGAGAAGGAGAGAGAGATCTGTAAGCTAAGAGTGCAGATAGAACTATAATATTTCACCTAATATATTATAAAGCATAGTTCTGTGGACATATCCCTAGGGAGAGGGTGAACCACGTATATCCTGTTGTTGTGTGTGATTGATGTTATGTTCTTTACTCTGCTCCCCTAATGATGCATTAGTATTTTAGATTTGATATATAAATATGTGAGGTAGGTTTATGTTTGGGATAGAATAATCTGATCTCCATGCGTGATTACCTTGATCCCACTTGCATTTCCTCTAGTTGTAGACACCTGTGTCCTACAACCCCCTATAGCTACTTCGGGTGAGACTGCATCTGCTTCGTAGGTGTTTCTTAAAGGGCCAATAGTTAGGGATTGTTGGTGCACTATTAGAGTTGAACACTGGGTCTGCCCCTGTGCCAACATGCGGCAACTTGAAGCTAGTCAAGAGAAAATGCAGTCAGGGAATCCCTTATGGGCAAAATCCAAAAAATGACAAAGTTAATCCTAGTGTCTACAAAGAGTACAATTTCTACGAATATTTTAGATATTCTTTCTCATCAATATAGGGACTCTTTTGGTGAAGAGGATAAAATGGATGCGGTACTTGAAAGTCCAGCAGTATGTCTAGAGAGTGAGGTGTCTTTGAAAGAGGATACTTCAATGGTTGCCTCTTCTTCCTCATGGAAAGAATTTGTGAAATTTGAATAGAGCATGATAAGAGTGGAAAGAATATTGTAGTATTGTAATATTCCAGATGAATCCCTACTCATTCTGTAAAATAAGCACCCTGGGAAGGGTTGGCCAATATAAGGAAGCATTCCCATGGAATAGTTTGACCTACTGCAAGAAAATATTCACATGAGCTAAAAAAAAGAGATGAATGGAGTGAAGAAATGGTCTGTACTCTTTTGGATTGGTCAAAATGACTTCTGTGAAATTGACTAGCTCAAAGGAAATGATTGGGAGGAAGTAGCAAAGAAATTTTCTACTAGTAGTTATGGAATTAAATTTCACAAGACACAATCAAAATGTAAGAATAAGATTTATTATGTAGGACTAGGAAGTGGAAGTTAGGGGTTGAATAATATCCAGCTTCTAGGTTGAGAGAAAAAAATTTGTTGAGGGAAATGTCTACAATAGATAGAGGTATCGAAAATTTTCGTTAGTTTGACATCTTTTCGAAGAACATCAACCATACATTTTGATTTCATGAGGAAATGAAAGGTCTTAGGTGTGGGGGAAATGTTGGGCCTCCAATTTGACACTATTTTCATTGCTAGTTAATCCATTTTTCCTCCCTTTTCACCATGTCACCATCCCTTTCACCATGATTATCTTAAGTTTTTCAATGAAAATGTTATCCAGAGCTTATAAGGTAATTATGTTGATTAATTGATTGTTTTTCCATTGTTTTTGGTATATTAGGAGAATTAATAGTTGATTATTATTGATGAGGGTTTTTCCTAGGTTGAGATCTTGTGACATACATAGGTATTTGGTAACTGGATTTCATATTCTTCATACATTCGAGGTTCTAGAAATAAAACAAGAAGATGGGTTTTTATCCTAGCAATATCGACATGCTTCCAAGCTATATGAATCGTACCCAGGCCACACATGTGAGTCTCTAATGCTTGGTCAAATTTCAACCCAAAATTAGTACCAATTTCAGACAATTAACTTCTGATGTGATTTCCTGGCAAATGAAGACGGATCTCAAGTGTTGGAATACTGAGA
>JASDQU010372652.1:11839-37487 GCA_032191745.1 Picea mariana
ACCATGATAATATAATAATGATTCACCACTGCATTCAACCATGATAAGACAATAATGATTCACCACTGAATCATATATATCAACTATGTATCAATGACAACTCATTGATCTATCTTCATCAAGGGCATCATATCAATCAATTACTTGACATCAATCAATGACATCAATCAAACCAAACCATTTACATCAATGACACATGATCCAACAATCTCCCAAGTAATCAAACCATTGGCATCAATGAAAAACCATTGGCATCAATGACAACATGATCCAACATCAACCCTTGCCATAACTCCATGCCATAATACATATTGAAATGCTATATGTGTCCCATTCAAATATATTGAAATTCTCATAGCCCACTAACCAACAATAGCATAATAGTTAGGACTAACACTAATATTCTTTAACTTTTCCATTCAAATTTGCATATAATCCTTTATCATAGCTCAAACATATAATGTCTTTCCTTTTAGGATTTTTTTTATAAGTTTTTTTCTTGTTTTGATCATGCTACCATTAAAATATCTCTTGGATATTTATGGCTAGGTAATTGATCATAATCATTAGTGACATGGTTAAATCATAGAAACTATAAATAACATGCTCCTTATAACCATAAAAATGTTTTGGATCGCAAAAAGCATTCCACAAAATGCATCCTCCACATATTACCATGTCAAAAATGAAACCAAGACTGCATCATCAATAATGTAGGACTGTGTAGGAAGCATAAAAAACAACAGCTAAACATGTACAATATGTCTATCCTTGCGCCTCTAGTGTACAAGGGGGTCACACCTACTAGTATTATATTATTAGAATAGTTAAATAATAGGGCCTTAGCAATACTTTGCAGGCAGAATTCATCATTACGATTTTAATCGTCAACACAACCCAATGCTACATTAAGAGGTTTCACATATGTATTGAGTGTGAGAGTGATGTATCATCATTGTACATTAACAAAATGTTATCTTTGTGAGTATATTACTATTCTTATGTGATGTTGGTGTGTGATTTTAATCTGGCATCTGCATCAATAAGGTTGTGAGAAGGCATGTGAGGTTTTGATGTAGTGATTTGATTGGACATGTTGATTAGAATACACCATGATAGAAGGTGAGGTCAAACCATGGATACAAGTGTGAAGTTCATAGTTATGGTAATTGGTTGTACTGGATCAAGAAGTCAAGTTGCACATGTGCATTCCCACTACTTACAAAATCCTAACTCTGGAAAGCCGATGATAGCAACGCCAACAAAGGATATAACTTGAATTCCAAAAACATGCAGAAATCACATTCCTTAATGTAGATCCCTTTGATGTGGAAGCATAGAAAAGGATTGAAGATATTTTTTGATAGAAAATCATTGATGAAAATTGGGAAACGACACTAGAACATAATTCAAAATATTTTGCGCAAGTGGTCATGTAGTATGTGGATAGTGGAGATATGATGTAGACCCCCCTTCTCTCCTCGAGGATGCATGACATCCCAATCAAGGATATTCAATGGTTGAGCTGAATTATCTCTTTCAGCCCTTGCTAGAACCCAAAAATACTTTACACAAGCTCCTTCTCTCCTAGGCGCAAGTCCTGTGGGACCCACAGGCTCCTATTAAGCCCCTGCTCCCTATTTGGAAAATTGAATAAAAATAGGCGCTAGCTCTCTGGGCTAGGCCATTCCTTCTTTCATGTGACCTCCAGCTATGACCCATGCTTATAACTCCCTAATCACTTTAGGCTTCGGGCTTCAGCATTACTCTCCTCACACTGCGACCACTTCTTCCGGAATCACAATCCTCTGAAACCATAGAACATGATCCACGGTATTTTTTCCTATCAGAGATCGACAACTCAGTTTCCTTCTTCAAAATTTGGGCTTCGACCGAATCCGCATTCACACTCCACAAATCCTCTGGAGTGGTGGAGTGAACCTCCGTTCTCCACGTGTGCCCTTGTAGATCAAAAATCCATGCTTCTTCCTCATATCAACAACCCTGAAGTGTTTTGGGCCCCAGCGCTTCAGGAAATTCCGAAACACTTCTCCACAAGACCTCTAAACTGCTAAGTCTCTGGACTAGCAGATATTCTACTAAGTTTCCTTCACGGACGAACCTGATGAATTCACAACTTCAGGCTTCACAATTCCTTGCACCTCCACTCTCTAGTTCCTTCAAAGTTCTTATTCTCCAGAGTGCAGGATCTCGTGACACCTGTCCTTACCAACAAAAAACCTAGATCTACTTCGACTCCCAGCTATTCAGGAGTTCTCCCAACTTTTCTCTCTACTTTCTCTGGAATGTTATGCCTCCAGACCTCCAAATCTACTGCCACATGCCTTCCTATGCCAAGGTCTAGGATCAACTCATCTCTTTGGGAGTTCGGGAGTTTTGAAAGCTCCACATGCTGAACCTTCCAGAATGTTGTCGTTCTGTACTCCACGATATAACACCACATGCCTCCTAGCGACCAAAGACCAGGATCTACTCTGCTCCTTAGAGGCTTGGCAATTTCACACTCTGCTTGTCTGAGAACTCCCAGAGTACTTCCGCTCCAGAGTCTCAGATATTTTGCCGTCTGTCCCTCCAGATGATGGATGATTTTGATTTAGTTCGGTCCTTGGGACTTGGACAGTCCTCACTCCTTTATGCTTAAAATATCCTGAATCTATGAAGTCCAAAGGAATTCCACTGTTATACTCTGCACAACTCCCCCAGATTTGGTGGTTGTCATATCACTTACCAACTCTCGAACGAATCTTGTCCATCCATCTTTTGTCTTCGATGGTCCTCCACTAGTTGCACTCTTCCTTTGTCCTGGAATTTATTTTGACGGTCCAGATTTCATCCAACAACAGATATGACGACTATTGTAGATCGTCTACTTAATCTTTGAATCCTCTCAAAATTGGGAAAATTTCTAAGTATTAAAGGTTGCGGCCTTTGAGATTCCTCTTGCGAGTCCAACTGCTGGGTCTCGACAATTCTTTTTCCTCCTGAGCTTTGTAATGTAATTTAATCTTGGCCCTAGCGCACACTTGTTCTCTACATGAAACTTTTCACTAATGCTCCTGAGCTTCTCGAACTTGAAACAAGTCACACTTCCACACTCTCCTTGCACTCGGTGAAGTCTTTCAAATAGCTTCTTGCAACACTTGTATAAGTATTGGACTGGTGTACTCTTTGCACTGGTCTTCCTCCATAGTATTCAAAAACTCTATTTCTTATGAGCTTCAACTGCTTGGACCTCAAAGGTCTTTGTCCCTTTGTTCCTCGATGAGATATATGTGCCCTCTTGGAAAATTCTTATCAAAGCACTCCTTGCTGAGATTACAGAGTGTTCAGTAACTATGTGAGTGTATTATCCTTAACACTCCTCTTCTTAGAAATTGAAATAGATTTCACCTGTGCACACTTGCACCTGCTCAATGCCCTCCTGATAGAGTTCTACAAAATTTTCAACAATTCTGTACTACGCTTACTCCTGCGCATACTTCCTCTAGGGTATTCAACAACTATGTCCCTGCTGATATGAACTCTCAGTTGAGTTCATGAGAGTGCAAGACATTCTCCTCCTCTTTCCCTTGCCAAAATGGAAATTTGGGACTCCACCTCTGTCCTCTTGGAAGTTTATGAGATCAACTGCTGATCTCTTCTTATTGTCCCCCTGGAAATTAAAACCTTCATTACTGAGGCTCTTTCTAACTTCTGGCTCACAGATTTGAACCACTTTCCCTATTTCAATGAGGGTTTCAACTTCCCTCAGTCACCTCCTTACTATTTTTTGCTGCCTTCGGGCCAACAGCTTATGAACATGCCATTTGGCTCTTCACTTCAAAGGCCACTGGTACCTCCAGTGTACCTATGATTCTTGTTGCATCTTCAATGATAGCTTCTCCGTTTCTGCTCTTATCTCATTGAGCTCTCTGTCAATATCTACTTTTCATTTTTTCTACCGGTCTTCTCTTTGACCACACTTATGGTCTTCAATAGCCATATTTTATTTCTTCACCCTCAACCCACCTGGTTGTTTGTTGTCTACACTATAACTGAGAGCATCTCCATCTTCTCCTACAACCTACCTGGTTGTCTACCATCTGTTGCACATCTTGAAATAGTCTTTACAGAGAATTACACTCTGTCTCCCTTCACCTGCTGTCTGCAAGCGAACTTTAACTTCTGATACCATTTGATGTTTTCCGATTACTTCATTTTTCCTTTTCCTACTGTCTGCAAGAAAATTTATGCTCTGATACCACTTGATGGTATCATACTATCTCCTCTGTCTCTCGTGCCTACGATCTGCAAACAATATTTGGCTCTGAAACCACTTGATGGTATCAAAGTATCTCCTTTATCTCCTTCCTCCTGCCTGAGAATAAAATCATTCTTTGATACCACTTGATGCAAACCCCCCTTCTCTCCTCGGGGCTATGTGACCTTTTGGTCAAGGATATTCAATAACTAAGCTGAATTATCTCTTCGGGCCCCTGCTAGAACCCAAAAATACTTTACACATGCCCCTTTTCTCCTAGGCCCAATTCCTTTGATACCTGTGGGCTCTTGTTAAGCCCCTACTCCCTATTTGGAAAATTGAATAAAAACAGGTGCTAGCTCTCTAGTTTAGGCACTTCCTTCTTTCATGTGACATTGAGCTATGAACTGGGCCTAAACCTACCTAAGCTCTTTGGGCTTCAATTTTTCTCTCCTCACATTGTGACCACTTTTTCCGAAATCACAATCCTTCGAAACCACAGAACAAGATCCACGGTCTTCGTTCATCTCTGAGATCGACGACTCAGTTTCCTTCTTTGGAATTCAGGCTTTGGCTGAATTTGTGTGCACACTCCACAAATCCTCTGGAGTGGTAGAGTGAACCTTTGTTCTCCATGCCTCCCCTCATAGATCAATGATCCATGCTTCTTCCTCAAATCAACGACTCTCATCAGTTTTGGGCTCCGATGCTTCGGAAAATTCCGAAATACTTCTCCACAAGACCTCCAAACTGCTAAGTCTCTGGACTAGTAGATATTCTTCCAAGTGTCCTCCTTTAAAGACATCCCTGTTGACTTCATAACTTCAGGCTTCATGAGTCCTTGCACCTCCAATATTTAGTTCCTCCGAAGTGATTATGCTCCGGAGTGCATAATATAGTGACACATGTCCTTACCAACAAACAACCTAGATTTGCTTCACCTCCTAGCTCTTCGGGAGTTCTCCCAGATATGTTCTCTTCTTTCTCCAGAATGCTATGTCTCCAGATCTCAAAATCTACTTTCACGTGCCTTCCTACACCAACGACTAGGATCAACTACGCTCTTTATGAGTTCGATAGTTTTTCAATCTCCACACACTGAATCTTCCAGAATGTTGTCATTTCAGACTCCACGATATAATGCCACATGTTTCCTAGTGACCGATGGCTAGGATCTACTCTGCTCTTCAGAGCTTCGGTGATTTCACACTCTTCTTGTTCGAGAACTCCCAGATTACTTCTGCTCCGGAGTCTCAGATATTCCGTTGGCTATCCCTCCAGATGATGTATGATTTTGATTTAGTTTGGGCCGTGGGACTTCAACAGTCCTCACTCCTTTGTGCTTCAAAATTATCGAATGTGTGAAGTCCAAAGGATTTCCACTATTATACTCCACACAATTCCCCCAGATCTGACGATTGTCGGATCACTTACCAACTCCTGAACGGATCTTGTCCATCTGTCTTCTATCTTCAATGGTCATGCACTATATTCACTCCTCCTTCATTCCAGAATCTATTTTGATGGTCCAGATTTCATCCGACAACAGATATGACTACTATTGTATCTCCTCCACTTAAGATTTGACTCCTCCTAAAATTGGGAAAATTTCTAAGTATCAAAGGATGTGACCTTTGATATTCCTCCCGTGAACCTGACTGATGGGTATTGACAGTGTGTTTTCCTCCTGAGCTTAGCAATGAAATTTAATCTCGGCCCTAACACACACTTGCGCTCTACATGCAAATTTGCACTACTCCTACTAAGCTTCTCAAACTTGAAACAAGTCACACCTTCGCATTGTCCTTACACTCGATGAAGTCTTTCAAATGAATTCTTGCAACACTTGTCTAAGTGTTTGCCTGGTGCACTCTTTGCACAAGTCTTCCTCTAGAGTATTCAACAAATCTGTTTTGTATGAGCTTCAACTGCTCAGACCTCAAAGGTCTCTGTCCCTTTGTTCCTCGATGGGATATATGTGCACTCTTGAAAAATTCTACTCAAAGCACTCCTTGCTAAGCTTACATAGTGTTTAATAACTCTGTGAGTGTCTTATCCTTGACACTCCTCTCCTTAGAACTTGAAATAAAGTTCAACTCTGCACACTTTCACCTACTCAATGCCCTCCTGGCAGAGTTCTACATAATTTTCAGCAATTCTGTACTATGCTTACTCTTGTGCAGACTTTCCTCTAGGGTATTCAGTAACCCTGTCTCTTTGTGCCTCCTCTGTACAATATCTCCTCCAAGGTATTCAATAACCTTGAGGCTCCTTTATGAGTCTGTAAACTATTCTAGTGTGTCCTCCTGGAACGTTCTCCTTTGAACTCGAAGCAGAGTCCAGATACAAACTCCTTGCATTGGCTGATAGAGTTTCCAACACTCTGTCGCACACTCCTTGCACTTAGCCTAAAGAACTGAAAATGTTTTAACAAACTCTTAGCCAGATAACGAATTCTATCTTAACTCTACAGATGGAATCTAACTCACATATACAACATACATAACCACATATAACATCCATAAAACACACATAAACACATAAAGAATCATATGTAGGAAAAACTTCTTTTTTCATTAACATGAATGTCTGATTACAATATGTGATGGTTGGACTGTAAAAGAATCTCAGCTCTCTCCTCCCCTCTCTTCTCTAGCTTCTATCGCCTCTACTCGACATGCATTACAATGAAATAAAAAAGGGGCTCCTTGAGCCTTTCCCTCTAACTACTCTAGTGGTGTCTAATCACCATTTGCAACGTCTATCTACTTCAGAAAAAAAACTAACTACCACTTAATTTCTGATACATTAAATTCTAGGAGTGAAACTCCCATATCACTCATGATCATTCAGCTCCTAAGCATTTTTATCTTCTTTAGTTTTCAATCAGTTCAAAAAATTATTTGCAAGAAACGTCAGCGTTAAGATTCTGAATTGATCCGAAGGTGCACTAAGGTGCTGAGCTATCATTCCATGTGGCTTTGCTGATGATGCTCCTGCATCAAGATCAATGGTGTTTTTAAAGGAATTTGTGGACAGTGGATCCCAAATGATAATAATATCTAGGAGTTGCGTAGGGCATTGTTGGGTGCTGGGATTTTTGGATCGATGGCACGAGGAAGAGAAATGTAATGATTCCATAAATGTATAGTATTTTATGGAGCATGTTTGGTTCAAAGATTCTTACATACTGAAAATGTAAATGATCCCAAAATATTTTTATCAAAATTGTAAAAGAGTGAGTATGAGTTATTCAATGAAAATGATGAGCCAAAAACAACTTTGAGTTTGAGAATTTTTTTGTTGTAAAAGTTTAAGTTTGAGTTTGAGTGCAAGTCAAGTTAAAGGGTGAGAGATTGGTCATTGAATACATGTTTGTTGATGTAAAAGAGTAAATTTGGTAAGGTCAAAATAAAAAATAAATTGAAGTTTGAGTCAAAGTTGAAGTTACAAGGGTTCATGAAATTACATTAAACATTACAGTGAAATATCTTTGGGTACATGTTCGGTGGTACCCAATACCCAAGTATCATTTTTGTAAAGAAGGGTGCATGATCGATTTTACCCTACACTCAAATTTTTGTGTTTATTGTTCTAATTCTTTGACAAGCAAGCGTGAATCATTAAGGAAGGTGAGTGTGAATCATTAAAAAGTTTAACAATGAGGAAAGGAGGAAAAAGAATTCAAAATGATAACCATGAAATTGAACTTCTTAAACATGATCTTGATGTTTGACTTCATGAATTTGACAAGCTACACAAACAAAACAAACTAGACAATTCAAGAAGAAACGAATTTTTAAAAGAATTTGTTGATTGCACCAAAGAACGCATAAGCAAACTAGAAGAAAGGTTGGAATCACTGGATGAAAGGGTAAATGATCTCCTCAAACTTAATGATAAGAAATATCAAATGATAGAATCATTCAAACAAGAATTATTGGCAAAGGAACATGTGTTGTTAGCACTTGAAGGTGTAGTAAAAAGAATGAACCCAGAAAAAGTGATGTGTAATGCAATTTTTAATACTAGTGACTTGATTCAGAAGATTGATTGTTCGTGCGATACTTGTTTTCTGGTTGATGATAATAATGTTGATGTACATATGTCTCTCTCTTGTTCCTATACTCCAAATGATGATCCTACTGATATTTCTCAATATTAATATCTTATTGAAGGTGATGAACTAGGTTTCTTTGAAAAGCACACAAAGGGAATAGGTTAAAAAATTATGAATACTATGGGTTATGATGGAAAAGGTTTAGGAAAGAATGGTAAAGGTATCAATAAGACCATAAAAATATGTGTAAGAATAATAAATTAAGGCCTTAGATATGAAGGTAAAACAAACAAGGCATCTATCAAATTCGTGAAAGAAGAAACATTGACAACATGTGAATTATCTACAAGTAGCAATAGAATAAGGGAACTAGGAGAAACAACCACAACAACAAATCAAGTGCAGAAGAAGAAATAATGTTGCATTCATTGTGTAAGAACAAGCCATGAAAAGGAAAAATGTTGGAACATATATCCCTGCAGTATCTATGGTCTTACAAATGATGATCATCACAAAAGTTGGAATTGAGAAATATCAAAGCCTCACATGCAGATCCAATGTGGTTGGATAGATGTACCTGAATGATAGAATGGTGTTTTAATGTTAAAAGGATTTTACAGGTTCAAGTATTCAATTGTATAAGAATATCTCCCATACAAAGTTCATGATTTAGTTGGTACTCCCAAGGTTAGTTGTCATCAAAACATGTTTAGGAAGAGTTGCCCATTTATTAAGTCATTTCTTTGAGTCATGCGCATTTTTGTACTAGTTCGTGGTAAACTAAAAACCACTTTGTAATGACAGATGCAGGTTTATGTTCAATCGAAACCGCCTAATATAATGAATGGTTCGTGATAAAATGAAACTAGTTCGATTTTGTAATGGTTAAGTGTGAGCCAAGGAAAACCCTAGGCATGATGCAAGGGTTGAAGAGTAATCCATAGAAAACCCATGAGAAGGTTAAGGGTAAGCTAAATAAATCCTTGATATGAAGCTGATGGAGTTTCGATGATTGACTTAGATACAACTCAGGAAGACAAGGATAACTAAAGAAACAGAGGCAGATGAAGACAACTAAAGATATCCATATTGAATCATAAGTATTCATTAAGGGGGAGTATGAAGGAATAATTCATACATGATATGATGAAATTATTATTCATGAAAGTAGACTTATTCTAGAAGTCTACGTATGATGAAAAATGATGAAAATGAGTGAAGTTAGGGATGGAGATCACATAGATATTTATGGAAATATTCATGGAGATATTGTGGAGATAATTATGCTATACTAGACATCTTGTTATGAGCACCCCAATGTTGTATTATGAGGTCTCACATATGTATTGAGTGTGAGAGTGATGTATCATTATCGTACATTAATGAAATGGGATACTTGTGTGTATATTTCTCTTTTTATGTGATGTTTGTGCGTATGAATATTTGTTCATTTCATGGCCATTGTCTTAAACCAACAGGGTTTTGTGCAAAATATTATCATTAAGGTGACATGGGGGCATATTTATAGAAATGTGCACAACAAGGGATGTATGGGAATATGTTCAAAGAATATTTTATGAAAAATTCCATAATTGCTTTACAAAGGTCATCTCTAGCATGGTTGTGTATAGATTTGTGGAAACATTTTAGGATTTTTCAAATAAATGGGGACATTCATTTCCAATAGAAAATTACTCTTTTGACATCAGCAAATCCCCTGTTATGGTAGTATACATTACTGTATCAAGGGTTCTTGTTAGAATACCAAGTCCTCTATTTCAGAAGTAACACATTATCCTTGTTTATAGCAACACATGTTGTTCAATGCTCCATTGACAGATTTTATAGCACTTGTGGTAGACCATTATGTTCCATAAGTAGGGGACTCTATTTCCACATCTCAGTTCCAAAAATTATCATTATCAGTAGTATAAATACCTCAACATTTCAATATGTTATGTAATTTTCAAATCAAATTATTCCAAATAATCTCGCAACAAACTACAAAGAACAATCAAGTTCAGGAAAAAGTAAAAAAAAAGAGGTAATTGAGAAATCCAGCAAGTTCTGGTAGCATGATCATTTCCATCTATAGTCCATATACTCTATTCAACATGGCTATATGAAACATCCAAGGTTTTTGACAAAAAAAGGCCTTATGAAGATGAAGTTTCATACTGATCAAAGGTTTTTGAGTTTGCTTGAAGATTAGAGGTAACTCTTATCTCTAGTCCTAATTTTATTATATAGACCTAAAATAGTAAACAATCCATATATTTCACTTACTTTGATCCCTGTTTGTGTTTATAAAAATCCCATCTACTTTATCATTGTTGATATAAACTCTATTTACCCTACCTTTGTCTATAAATAAATTCATCTATCTTGTCATTGTTTATATAAATTCCATTTACCTTTCCCTTGTTTACACTTCACCTAATTTCACTTTCAACTCTGTCCATAATACCTATTATCTATGTCCATAAAATATCACTTACCTTGTTCATTTCCATTACAAAAAACAATGAATCTCCCTTAACCATCTCATATTCAGTATATGAGGTTCAATAAAGGTTGATAAGAAATAAGAATTAATAAATATCATAGGTTTTGGAACCATACAATTCATATCTTTGGTTAAAATTGAAAAAGATTATGGACATCCTATGCATATTTTAACCTTGAGAATGGTTTTTTGATTATAGCCAATGGTCTCATATTTTTCACAAGTGCTATGAATACACATTATACAATTTGAATTGGCCTATGAGTTGTATCAAAATTCAAATAACCTTTCGATTTTCAAACAGAAGCCTGCACTCCAAAGTATCATTGCTATGAAATGATATCTTGTGGCACATACAATTGTGATAATAATGGATAAGGGAGTATACTAATTGAACTATTGGGTTGTATCCACAATTATCATATCAAATCCTGATAAATAAGTTCATTGTCAAGTAATCAAGGGTTGGGTTGTATACAATTCAAAGTAAACACTATGTATACAATATGGGAGGAGCAGAAAGAAGAGGGGACTAAAACCAAGTGTGCAAAGACGTTCTAATTTGTAGCAAGAGGTAAGAGTCAACAAACAATTTGAAGGTAAACACCATCTTGGAATTGAAGCTACAAAAGATACAATTGGAATGACATCAATGGATATTTCTAAGAGAAAAAACACAAAGAAATGTGATAAAGAGATATCTGCTCAGTATTTTAAAGAAACAACAAATGATGAAGGCTTGGATGTAACTACTCTACAACCAGAATTTGAAGAAATACAAAGGAAGAAAAGGAAAGGTAATACACTTATATTTCCTTCATTCAAATAATATAATCCTATCTATTTAAATGTGTTAAGAGAAAACATGAAATTGAAAATGGAAAACAAGAAACTGAAAAAGAAAATCAAAAAATTAAAGAAAGATAGAAGTCATGGTATGAATAATTTGTTTTTAGAGGAAACACCACTCAATTGATGGAGGAGATATGGTAAATGTTGAAAAATGATGACACCTCAATATTCCCTCACATTTTTCCATCAATGCATTTACCAACATAATCAAAATGAGGAGAATATTATTCAAAACATGTTTTAATGATGATTTGCTCATATCGTGAAATACTTGAACTCAGTAGTCTTTATTATTGGTTAGGAGAAGAAAGAAATTGTAAAATGTATGCCTACAAATTTTCTCAAAACCCCAGATTGTAGTTTGTGATAAAATGACAATATATCAAACTTGTAGCAGTCTTGAATTCAATGCATAATGAGATGGAAATTTATGTTTTGTGTTGGATTTCCTCATAAAGACTCTCTTTGGTTATACAACAATTAGTTGGGAATTCAAACCACATATAAGAGAAGGTCTAAGAATCTCTACCAATCGTTGAAAAATAGTGGGAGAATTATTTCTGGAGGCACTCATTTCTTCTACTAGCATATAAGGATCCTAAATGATCTGCACCCTGTAATCCTTATCCTGTATACTCTGCACCCTAGAATATTTTGACATTGGATAATGTCCATCTTTATTAACATGTTGTAAAGTCAAAAGACATAACACAATATTATTGAATTTTTTTAATTTACAACTGTGCTCCATCAAGTGAAGAAGATTCGTGTTATAAAGTTGCAAAAGCTACAAGAATATTGCAAAATTGTAAAGCTACAATAATTCTCTTTGAAGACATTACAAAAACTCTAGGTTTTATTTTGAGAACATGAATAGATGTCTGAAGGTGGATCCTTGCATGCTTTAAGGATTATTCATGCAAACCAAACTACAAGGGAAATACCCTATAGCAGAGGTTTTTGTAGAAGCCCTTATAAAAATAACCCCAAAATCCGTTTGTAGCGGAGGTGTGTGGGAAGATGTTTTAGTGGAATTTGTTTTACTGGTGCGTTTATAAGTCTATACCACACCGGTGCGCCACCATAAATAAATGCATCGGTGCTAATAGACAATGGTGCATCATTGCAGAGTTATTTAAAAAAAAACAAAAAAAAACGATGCACATCATATAAAAGAAGCTCGCGAGCACTGGTGCACACTAAACGAGCGCACTAGTGCGTGACAAAATGGTGCACCGTATTCATGTTTTTCATTTTAAAAATGCATGACGGTGCATCGTTGTCCATTGGGCACACCAGTGTGTTCCAAACTGGTGCACCGTCACAATTTTGTTTTAAATAATGGTGCGCTATTTGCAAGGGTGTGCCACTAGAAATAAATGCACTAGTGCTAATAGACAATGGTGCACCATTACAGAGTTATTTAAAAAATATAAAAAAAAACAGTGTGCATCATATAAAAGAAGCTCGCAAGCCCCGATGTGCACTAAACGGGCCCATTGGTGTGCAACAAATAGGTGCACAATCTTTGTGTTTTTCCTTTTAAAAATGCATAACAGTGTGTTGTTGTCCCTTGGGCACACCGGTACGCTCCAAACTTGTGCACCATCACAGGTTTTTTTTTTAAATAATGATGTGTTGTTTGTAGCAATGCACTTAACGCGAGTGCACAGGAACATGGGTTCAAAAAAAAAAAAAAACAGTTGTAAAAAACTATTTTTACCATTTCCAGTGTAGATAATCTCTCAAGCACCAGTGCCACCTTTTCCCAACTAAAGCACACTGTCGTCGGTGCTTCTGTTGCTTGCCTTGTTTCTGTTCATTGCTTGGTTCATGGGATTCCAATTTTTTCATATGGTGGGAAATTTTTTTTTTTTTCACTACATCCCAACCATGCCTCCTCGGTGAGAAAATTTCCAGGTAAATTCTTTATTTCTTTGTACATTGAAGTTTTACGGGATTAAATTGTGAAATTGAATAAAATTTTCATGGTTTTTCAATTGTTTTTCTACGAGGTGCATTCGAGCTGTTCGGCTCGTACCATGCGTGGTTCACCCTGTAAATTTTATAGGGTGCACCAAAAAGGTATATTTCATTTTTGTCGGTGCATTGTAATACATAACACATTGGTGCATACTTACAAACGATGCACTGATGCATTCATAATAAGCGATGCACCTTCGAAAATATATAGTTTCCATTAAACGATGCATTGTTTATAGTGAATGCACCAGTGCATTCATAATAATAAATGCATCATTGAAAATAGATAGATGTTCAATTGGTGCATCCTTTATAGTGTATGCACCGATTCATACACAATAAACTACACACCATGGACATTATTTTGTTTTTCAATTAGTGCGTGGATTATATGGAACGAACCGGTGCGCAAACATGGATATGGTGCACCATTTAAAATGAGTGTCTATTTTAAGCAGTGCGCCATGATAAATGGAATACACAGGGGAATCATAGTATCTAGACACACCACTTTGAAGAGGCACCGTGCTTTCGCGGTGCATTGTATATAATGGGACACACTGGTGTGTTGATAATTAATACGCGCCCTCTAAAATAAATTACATTATGCATGCCATGTGTAATATATGTGTGCGCACCATGGGAGGTGCATTACTGTTTTGTAGGTGCACCAAAAAAAATATGTTTGCATATTTTAAAATAAATTTCTCATTTACTAAAAAAAAGTTATGTTTTTATGTATGATGCTAATGTACATTATATGTTAATTATGCAGAGATTTTAGCACATGGAGGAGAAGCAATAGAGACTGGACTAGTACAATATGGTTCAAGAGTGGGAGGCCAGAGAGAGGGAGAGGGATTATTACCCTCGACCTATTACTACAACTACGTGGATCCTCTTGAGGAATGTAGGCCTCCTCAAGTACTATGAAGAGGCTACATCCCTGAAGGGGAATTCCTCCTTTCTTGCACAACTAATCCATTGATGGGATTCCCATAAACATGAATTCAAATTTGGTCCCCATCAATGGTACCATTCCATTGAGGAGGATATTTATTTTATCACTGTGCTATTTAGGAGAGGGGAGGATTTTCCCCAATTTCCCGATGTCCCAATGGGTGTTGCAATTAAGAGTTAGATTTCATAATATCAGAGGTATATTGCACGTGATATACCTTCTTCTGGTGATTTTCAGGTGGCTGGTGGACAATTCCGGATTGCCTCGTTCGGTGCAGAGGACAATAGGTGCCTCTCACTTTTACTGTCGACCATTTCACACTTTACTGGTGTTGGTCAATGCATTAGTTGAACGATTTTATATTATGTTGATTCTTTGATACGGAGCCCACGACTTATTAGGTGGTTTTCCATTTTCTTGAGTCATTTTTGTGTAACACCGGATAGATGTCATGTTATGATAGATGGGAGGGTGAATTTCCCATTTTCTTCAGAGTTATTTTGTTTGTTTTTTGAGAGGTTTCCAGAGACGAGACCTGATTTTTTTCATCGGCCTCCTAGGCCGATGACTGAAGTGTGGATGAACATGTGGGGCGAGATGATTCCTAAGAGGGGCATGCCCAATTTTCTAGCTATGATTTCCAGGGAGGCACTTCAGCTATTAGCCAATGAGGCAAATCATGTGTTCATGGTGGTGTCATGCCCTTATGCGGGGATGGATTTGCGAGGATGTCCGAACATCCTCTTCACAGCGGATGAGCCACCTGATCATCGAGGTAAGAATTGAATTAATCTTGTAATTTCATTTTATTGTCTTAATTCGAATAAATTTTATCCTAGCATGTTCTTTAATGTATTCTATTAAATTGTTTAATGAAATTGTCGACTAATTATTAACTTGTGTTATATTTTGTAGATGTTGGCACATTCGTTGGGGAATTGACTCCTCCCCCGCCACTTGATGCAGATGAGGAAATGTTTGAGGTTGCAATGGGTTAGGTTCCTCAACTGCATATAACACTAGACATGTGGTGTAGGCCCAATATCATATATAGGATGGAGGTGTGTGACAGACTGACTGCAGTTTTGGTTGGCGCAGGAGTCCTCCCTGTCTAGATGCGAGACATCATGGTTGACCCTGATCTCTTGTAGTTTTGTATGGACTTTCCACATGATATGATGTCTCTTATGCGTTATATCGTTGGAGCTACCAGGTTACTTGTAGGGATGAGGGATGGCGCCTCCACAATTACTGATGATGATGAGGGTGGTGATGATGCTTCTACTTTAGCACCTCATCCTCCTCCTCCTCTGTGTGGTGATGTTGATTAGGGTGGTGATCATGGTGATTTTGCTTCAATACCTCCTCCTCCTCCTCCTATGGGTGGTGATGTTGTTCGTAGTAGTGATGGTGCTTCTGCTTTAGTATCCCCTCCTCCTCCTCTGGGTGGTGATGTTGATCAGGGTGGTGATGACGCTTATTCTTCAGTACCTCCTCCTCCTTCAGGTGGTGATGTTGATTAGGGTGGTGATCATGACACTTCTTATTTAGTACCTCATCCTCCTCCTCTAAGTAGTGATGTTGATCAGGGTGGTGATGACGCTTCTGCTTTCATACCTCCTCCTCCTCCTCCTCCTGGTGGTGATGGTGCTTCTGCTTCACTACCTCCTCCTCCTCCTCCTCCTTCACCTCGCCCGGATGAGAAGGGTGAATCACCTATTCCTCCACATCATGCTTCTCATTAGATACTATGACTAGATATGTAGTTATAATAATTATTTGTGTTGTTGACAAGATATGTATATTGTAGCAGTTATTTGACTTGCTCCTATATATATATATATATATATAACATTTTTTTGTTCTATTGATGTATTTAATTTATGTGTTGATGTTGATGTACTTAATTTATATGCTTATGTTGATGTTGATGTTGATGTTAGGTCATGTTATATAATTTTCTCCACTAAGTAAAGTAGTCTTAATTAAGTACTTTATTTTTGAATATATCTAAAATAAAGTACTCATCTCTAAAACAAGTGAAATTAGTAGCAAAGCTGCTTATACCTACCTTTTAGAAATGTTTTGATGTATTAACTATATATAGTACAAATGATAGATTTAAATAGGTTAGATTACAATAGTTCTAATTAAGTTGTTATGTTGTCATTTTTTTATTTGAACATGATGAAAATGAAAATACCAAGTTTATCATATTTTTGTGGTTAAGAGGTCTTGAAAACTAAATAATTTAGAAAAATGGGTAAAGATATGTCTTATGTTATTAATTAAAGTTTGGTGATGTAGGAGCATCATAAGCAGTCAAGAGAGCGTGAAGGGGAAGATAGCTGGAAGGCCACCAAAACACGTTTTGAAATATTTTTGAAACATTAATGTAATGGTTAAAGGGAAGCATACTTGCGTATTGTAAATAGATCATGAGCGATTCGCTCTCATCTATAGGAGGTAGAGGCATTTATGCATAATTAATGAAAGTAAGTAGATTTAAATTCCAGATTAGATAGTTTTAGGAACAAGAGGGAAAACGACTATAGACACCCTCATCTTTGTATCATTGTATCAATCAGAATTAGAACATTAGCATAGAGTAGAGGAGAGCTGTAGAAGAGGAGTTGTAAAGAAGAACCCATGTACAAAAGTTCTGAATTAATATATGAAGCTTTGATTCAGATTCATGGTGTTATGATGTTTTCTGTGCACACATGTTGAATGGTCTATTTACAGTTTCTTAATCTCTTTGTCATGCATTTGTTATTATGCTGTATGTGAATGTATGTTTTTAAGTTGAATGTTTGAATTCTGAGAGAGAAGGAGAGTGATTTTCAATTGTTTCTCTTCCCGAGTGGGAGAAGTTCCTGCAAGGAGTGCATTGACGAAGGTTCCGAGTTTATCTCTGAAAGCTCAGGAGAGATACCATTGTTGTCACTAGAAGTCAAAGACAAGCACATAAGCCGTGCAAGGTGTGCGCAGGCTGGTCGAGACCTTAGAACTTACCAACTGAGGTAGAGAGTTGAAGGATTGCTGCTGCAGAGGAGCTGTACAGAGTCAAGAGATTCAAATACTTAGAAGTATTTGATAGATTGTCGCAAGGAGTGCATGTAGGAACTCTTTTGTGACTTGAAGTTGTCAGAGGAAAGCTTAGAAGGGGTAGTGCCTTTGAAGTATTCAAAGGGAGGAAAAGTAAAATTGATTTGCAGAGGGAAGGTCACGACGAGGGGACATTATTTCATTTTGTAGAGGTTCTTGAGGGAAGAATCAGACGGTCGAAATTCTCTATGGAGAATCCCTAAAACCATGAGAACTGTAGGATCTACGGAAGCTGCAAGGTGGATAAGGGTAGATGAACCCATCCCTTGGGTACCCAAAATCAATGCAGGCCATTGATCTTGATCGGTTGAAATAGTCAGATCATTTCGGGGATTCAGAGTTCGTAAATCCAGAGTGCAAGCCAAACCCTTTGGTTGATCAAATCCCTGAAACGCGAAAATAGTTTCGCGTATAAAGGAAGAGTTACGAGGTCAGAATTTTAGAACTTCGGAATTCAGGATTTCGGAGGTTCTGAGGATGTGTGATCAGGACACAGGAGGAAGGGAAGCTCGAAATCCAAAATTGTGGCAGGATATTCTTCGGCATTTCAAGAATCGACGTTTCAGCATTCTCATTGATAAGGAGTAGAGCACTCCACATAAGAAGCTTCGAAATCGTGAAACGCGAAATACCTTTGGAGGATCATTTCGACATTTCGGCATTTAGAGATACAGGATCTCGAGGAGACAGTGGTTTAGAATCGAGAGTTTCGAACTCCCGATTCGTGAAATCCGGGGAAAGGAAATCATTTCTGCATTTCGGGATTCTGAATACCAGAAGTCTTGAGGATAAGGAGCTTGGGCCCTTGCATTTAGGATTTTGAAGTTATGAAATTTGAGATATTGTGAAGAGGTATTTTGTCATTTTGGGAATCGGGATTTTGGCATTCTTGTTGATAATAAATTGGGCACTTCACATGAGAACCCCTGAAATTGCGAAATGAAAAATAGTGTGAAGGGACAATTTTGGCAATTCGATGTTTCGGGGTTCATGAACCCGAGAGGACAGTGGTCTGGGATCGAGAGTCTTGAACTCCCGGTACCTAAAAGTATGAAATCATGTGGGTCATTGGATCAAAGGGAGGATTATAGTCGTTAATCCCATTGGAGATATCATTTTGGAGTTTTGGGATTAGTGGAGGATAGGGCACCGGAAGCTTTTTCCCCAGAAAAGGGGAAAAAGTTCTGATAGAAGCCAGCCTTTTGCTGAACGTTTCGAGTTTCAACATTTCAGTAGTTGTGAAGACAAGAGGCCATGATTCCTTGTTCCAGAGCTCCCGAAGTCGCAAAACATGATACAACTGTGTAGGAGGACGTGGCCAAGCATTTCGAGAATATCAACATTTTGGGTTTCAGCAAGTGGAAGAGTCAAGGAGATCGACATTAGGGATCACGAAAACCTTAAATCCAAAGTCCTTTGTGGCTTAAATGAAGGGTTCGGTTAACCCTCGGTGTGATTATAGTGAATATCCTGAGCAGATCTCGGCCCAAGGGTAGGAGGATCTGCAACAATTGTGGTATCATCACAAAATAATTTCTTTGCTTTCTGTAGTAGAGAAAAGAGAAATTTCTAAGCCATGCCGCCGAGAAGAAGAGACAGACCAATGCTTGATCCAGCAATGGAAAGGGAAATGCATGAACTATGTGCCAGGCTTGATGCCATGGAGACAGCACAGAGGTGCACAGTTAATGTTGGGGATGTCAGTGAGGCTGAAAGTGAAAATGAAGCTGGAAACAAGGGAGAAGAAGTTACCGTAGAGGATGCTAAAGATGAATGCCTATTCAGGGTTGTTGCAAGGATAGGTGCTAGAGAAAAAATGGAGATTCCCATGTATGAGGGGAACCTGGACGTTGAAGAGATTTTAGATTGGATTAGAGCTCAGGATAAGTACTTCGACTATGAGGATGTTGAGGAAGACAACAAGGTCAAGCACGCTGTCACAAGACTTAAAGGGCATGCAACATTATGGTGGGATGAACTACAGGCTGACAGATGTTGCAAAGGCAAACAAAAAATAAAAAGTTGGGATAGAATGGTTGCAAATATGAAATCCAAATTCATACCCAAGGATTATCAAATTACTATGTTTCGTAGAATGCAGAAATTGAGACAGAAATTGATGACAGTGAAAGAGTACACTGAAGAATTCTACAAGATCAACATCAGGGAAGGTCATCGAGAAAGTGATGATAAAAAGGTTGTCAGGTACATGAATGGTTTGAGATATGACATCCAAGATGAGATGAGCATGATGAGCCTTCAGAATGTGGAGGATGCTTAAAAGATGGCTTTGAAAGATGAAGAGAAGTTGAGCCGAAAGCAAGGTCAGGGAGGCCGAGGTAGAAGTCAAGCCAGAGGAAAAACAACTGCCCAAGACAAGAATCAGAAACCTAAAGAAGAGTGGAAGAAACCTCAGACTTAGCATGAGAGAGGTGGAAGCTCATAGGGAGGACAACATGCTGATAAGAATGATTTTCCTTGAGCCAGAGGAAGAGGAAGAGGCAGAGGTGGAGAAATACAATGCTTTACCTATGGAAAAAATGGACACAAATCCTATGAATGTTCAGATAGAAAGAAATAAGGAGGTGAAACTCACATTGCCGGAGCACAAGGATAGAATGTTGAGGTAGAAGATGCTGAGGGCGGAAGATCACTGATGATGAGAAAAGTTTTCTTAATGCTAGAGAAGGAGGAAGAGAACCCAGCCCAAAGGAACAGACTTTTTCGGACTGCTTGCAAGACCAAATACAGGGTATGCAAAGTCATCGTGGATAGTGGTAGCACAGACAATATCGCTTCTACAGAGATGGTAGAAAAGATGGAGCTGGAGACTACTGAACATCCAAGCCCATACAAAGTTTCATGGTTACAAAAAGGACATCAGGTAAATGTCACTAAACAATGTTTAGTTGAATTTAAAATAGGAGGATATAAGGATGAAATACTATGTGATGTTATTCCCATGAATGTTTGTCATCTATTGCTGGGTAGACTGTGGCAATATGACAGGAATGTGATTCATGATGGGAGAAGGAACACATACACCCTGGAGAAGAATGGGAGAACTCACATGTTGCTACCGATTAAGAATAAAGAAGTGAAACTAGAGGTGAGCAACATTGTACTTCTCATGAGTGGGAAGGAACTTCTTAAGAAGGTTAAGAAGAAGGAAGATACACAATTTATTGTGGTCAGGAAGCCTAGAATTGTTTTAACGAGTACAAGAGTGGATGATTTACCAGAAGAAATCCAGAAGTTGCTGGAAGAGTTCACTGATATAGTAGTGGATGAACTTCCTCGTTCGTTACCACCTATTAGAAGTATAATCCATCATATTGATCTTATACTTGGAGCTAGTTTACCAAAAAAATCAACATACAGATTGATGTCGGAGGAGAATGAAGAGGTCAAGAGACAGGTCCAGAATTTAATGGACAAAGGGTTGATTAGAGAGAGCTTGAGTCCATGCACTGTTCCAACAGTGCTCAGCCCAAAGAAAGATGGAGGCTGGAGGATGTGCACAGACTCGAGGGAAATCAACAAGATTACCATTAGGTATAGATTTCCTTTTCCAAGGATGGACGATTTGATGGATTGCTTGAGTCGAGCAATTTTTTTTTCAAAGATTGATTTGAAAAGCAGATATCATCAAATTCGTATGAGAGAAGGTGATGAATGGAAGACAACATTCAAGACGAATGAAGGGCGAATGGCTTGTTATGCCATTTGGCTTAACAAATGTGCCTAGTACTTTCATGATATTGATGAATCAAGTCCTGAAGGATTTCATAGGAAAATTCATCATTGTATATCTTGATGATATATTGATTTTCAGCAAGACAGAAACAGAATACTTAAAGCATTTAGCTACAATGTTGAGGAGATTGTAGCAAGAGAAATTGCTGATAAACATGAAGAAATCATCATTTATGAGGACGAAACTCATTTACCTGGGTTTTGTTATCTCTGCAAATAATTTGAAGATGGATCCGGAGAAGGTGGATGCGATTAAGAATTGGCCATCATCGAAAGGTGTGTTTGAAGTTCGAAGATTCCATGGATTAACTAGTTTCTACAGGAAATTCATCCGAAATTTCAGTGGGATTAGCGCACCGATGATGGACATGGTGAATAAAAGACACAAATATTTTCATTGGACAGAGGAAGCAGAAAAAAGTTTCAACTTGCTGAAGAAAAAGATCACTGAGCAACCAATATTGGTGTTGCCAAATTTCAGTAAGACATTTCAGGTCAAGTGTGACGCGAGTGGATTTGCAATTGGAGTGGTATTGAGCCAAGACGACAGGCCGGTCGCATATTTCAGCGAAAAATTGAATGAAGCAAAGATGAAATATTCAACATATGACAAAGAATTTTATGCAGTCATACAAGCGTTGAAGAAATGGAGACATTATTTGGTTCCTAAAGAGTTTGTTTTGTACAGTGATAATCATGCTTTACAATTCATGACTCAATAGGAAAAGTTGAACCAAAAGCATGCAAAATGGGTTGAATACATGCAAAATTTTACTTTTGTAATTAAACATGTTTCTGGAACTGCTAACAAAGTTGTTGATGCTTTGAGCATGAAATGTTTGCTGATGTAGGAATTTAGAGTCAAAACATTGGGTTTTGATAATATCAAAGAAATGTATAGAGACGATCCAGATTTTAAAGAGGCGTATGAGGCATCTGAGAATCCAATTCTTAGGGAAAGAAGCCAGTGGACTGAATATATGATCCAGGATGGATTATTATTCAAGGGAAATTAGTTATGTATTCCAAAATGCTCCATGAGGGAGAATCTGCTGAAAGAAAAACAAAGTGGAGGATTGGCAGGACATTTCGGTCATGATAAGACATTCTCAAAATTGAATGGTTCATATTTTTGGCTAGGGATGAGGACAAATGTTAAGATATTTGTGGACAGATGTAGAATTTGTCAGCACACAAAGGGAAAAGGAAGAACACAGGGTTATACCAGCCATTACCCATACCTGAGAGGCCGTGGGATGCCATAAGAATGGATTTTATATTGGCGCTGCCAAGAACACAAAGAGGATTTGATTCAATATTTGTGGTGGTAGAAAGATTTTCAAAGATGGCACATTTTATACCATTTCAGAAAACCAACGACGCAACACATATTGCGAACCCATTTTTCAAAGAAGTCGTCAGACTTCACGGCTTACCAAGAAGTATAGTTTCATATCGAGACACCAAGTTTGTGTGACATTTCTGGAGGACTTTATGGAAGAAGCTGGGGACAAATTTGTCATTTAGCTCAGCTTATCATCCTCAGATGGATGGGAAAACAGAATTTGTGAACATGAGCTTGGGAGATTTATTGAGGAGCCTAGTGACTGAACACCACAGTCAGTGGGATCACATTCTGCCACAGGAAGAATTTTCTTACAATGATTCACTCAACAGAAGCACAGGGCAGAGTCCATTCCAAATTGTGTATGGAATGCAACCAAGGGGATTTTTTGAATTGAAGTATTCATAACAGAATGAAACTAGAAGTGCTAGTGCAGAGGATTTTGCAGAAGCAATGAAGGAACTTCACAGCCAAGTGAGGGAACGTTTGCAAAATTTGAGTCAAGAGTATAAACACAGAGTAGATCAACACAAGCGAGAAATTCTCTTTGAAGTTGGTGATCTGGTTCTTGCAGATCTGAGGAAGGAGAGGTTCCCAAGGGGAACATATAATAAACTGAAAATGAAAAAGATTGGGCCATGCAGAGTCATGAAGAAATTTGGGGCAAATTCATATGAGATTGAATTACCTGATGGGGTCGGAATTTCACTGATATTCAACATCTCAGATTTATACCCTTACAAAGATGAAGAAGGGGCAGAGAATGAACAGACAGAAGTTCAGTGGACCAAACAAATTCCTGTAGCTGCAAAGCCACAGATGGAAAGTATAATTGATAAGAGGGTTTTGGTGGGCCCCCCAACAAGTCGTTGCTACTCTTCAAAGGTGAACCACGAGCTCAACAACATGAATTCAACATTAAAATAAAGACACAGTCTTTACATAGTTTTAGCAAAATGTATATGAAAATAACAAAACAAAGACGAACTTCTTTTTTCTCTCTAACACTATCTGTCTGACCACTGAGGTGGTATTTATAGGCTTACAAACTGAGAGGTCGACCACTGGAAGGGTTGACCTTCTCTAAAAACATCAAATCACATTCAATGCGTCCTAACTATCAGTGGCTTTTAGAAACAAGGTGAGCCAATAAGCGCCCAGCATAACAACCCAAATCGAGTTGTCAGAAGCTCAGTAGCTAGAGGCCACGAGCAAAAGAAAAACCCATGTCTATGATTCACCCATCGTTGGCCACCACTATGATAACTGCCAAATCACCCATGGTTTTTGTGCAGGACGACATGCCGTATGGAGTACCATACTGAGTGTCGGATGGAGTACCGCGGAGTGTCGGATGCAAACACGAGCTGGGATTTTTCCATGTGACACACAAAATGCGAATTAGTTTCCTGGAATGATAAAAACATGTTGAATTACACTCAAAACCATCATAAACATGAATCATGCATACCTGGTATGAATCATAGCGATTTGACACAAAATCGCTTCAAAAATATTCAAAACAGGAAAACACATATACATATTCATCCAAAAAGGATCTAATTAGCATCATTAAATCAATCATATCACGGGCCCAACATTACCCCCACACCTAAGATTTTGCAGGTCCCACTGCAAAAAAAAATAAATTTCCCCTCATGACTAAGCTTGTTGAGGAGGATCAACTTTAGAAGCTTCTCCTTCTTGCCATGAAGATTTGGTCTTGTAGCTCTTGTGTTGCTTTAATTGTGCCATGAGGTTTTGGTTGGCTTTGGTCATCTCATCAACCAACCTTTGAAGGGAATTCACCTTTTCTTGGAGGATTGCATTATCGTGGTGAATATGTGTGTCCATAGTATTCCTATCTTCCAACTATTGCAGCGGTTGAAAATTCTCTTTTTATAGCTTTTTAATGGATGGAGCAGGATCAGTTATCTTAGAGGAAGGCTTAGATCCTTTGAAAGATGTAGAGTGTCTATCATTCTTAGGATACGGGGTAGGCATCTATGAGTTAGGAGTAATAGGGGGTTGATGAGGAGAAGTAGGCTCAGATTTTTTCTTCCTATGAGGCTCCAACACATCTGTAGACACTTCCCTAAGTCTTTTGTGAGGGCTTTCGAGATCGGAGGATACTTGGATAGGGTCCGAAGTAGCCAGGGGTTTTGCATAAGGTTTTCCTCTTGTGCTCCGAGTACTCTTTCGAAAGGGTCCTTTATTAAATCGATTAGCTCCTCTCTTATTTTTGGGAACTGTAGGAAAGTCTTGTTGAATTAATTCTTGGAGCTTTTTGGGTGTAGGATCAAGAGATATTGAAGGCATTGAGGGGCTAACAATAGGCTTCTTGGTCTATTTTATCGATGAGGATGCAGGAGTTTCAACAAGCTTCTTTAATTTTTGTTCCGTTAAAGAAATGGCTTGTGCATGAGGGTTTGGATGGAGAAATAGTCCTTTGATCCAATGTATTTTTTCTAGTCTTGATTTTCATGTGAGGGTTTGCAAATTGATAAATGAATGCATCCCAAGTTTTCCCCTATTTTTCTAATTCAGATAAAACAAGGAGTTTGATCATGTCATGGTGAAAGAGTTTGTTTTAGGGGTTGGTTACATTCTTCCTCACTTGAGAGGACATCTTCTCCAAGATCTTTAAAAAGTAGAAGGGCAAATTCAATGGTTTATTGAACTGAAAGTGAGCTAACAATCGATAGTGACAGGATTTAAAGGTGGAATATCTACCTTCACATGTGATCAACCTGGTGATGACTATGAGAGGGTTGATTGGCTCCTCTTTTATCAACTCCTTGGAGTATCCTTTAGAT
>JASDQU010372652.1:48359-63240 GCA_032191745.1 Picea mariana
TTATTTTATTTATGTTAGCTTTATTCCATTAGTTGTAATTATACTTCCTAGTCTCCTATATATACCAAGGAGACATTTTCATTTGGTTTCATCTTGTACTTGAACATTTAAGTGGGGTAAAAGGAGGTTTCCCCCTCGAAGAGGCTTATTATATGAAATTATCTCTTTTTCAAGGCGTTGAGTACTTTTTCTAAGGTTTTTCTATGCTATATTGATATTTGGTTCTTAACACCTTGTTTTCCTAAGGAGAGAGTGATTTCCCGAGGTTAATATTCTTGGTATTATCGACATTTATTAGGTTTATGACTTCATAGGAAAGACAAGAACTTCTTATTTTGACATTCTTGGGGTGTTTAAATTTCTCTTGTAAATAAAAAAATGTTTTGAGGGTTGACTACTCCCATAGGCATAGTGTGAAGTTTGGGTTTAGTTGATATTTTGTCTTTTTCTTCACTAATTTCTCCATCTTCATGCTTAGTGAGTATCTTTTGGAAAACATCATCATCGATAGCCAAGTCCCTGAAATTTTCTTCATTGGTCAAGAAAGATACAATTTGTTCATCCCCTTCAAATACCCTCTTGTTGGTGATGTTATCAGGGATGGAAGGTTTGTATACCAATTCTATGGAGAACCTAGAATCCTCATAACATTGGAGGGGAGATAATCTTGAAGTCGTTATAGCTAGAGAATCAACAAGTATATTCCTTTCTAGAGGGATTATTGTGATGTTAAATGCTAGAAAGTTATCTATCAACCTGTGTACTTCCTGCTAATAGTTTCTTGAGTGAGGAGAATTGTAGTGGATGATATTTTTTACCTTCCTGAAAATGATCCCTCAATCATCGAAGAAAACTACTTCCTTGATGTTTAGGTCAATATATTTCTTGAGTCCTTGAACCAGTGCCTTGTACTCGATGGTATTGTTTGTGCATTCAAACTCTAACCTACAAAATAAGAAACTATGTTTTCCTACTGGATCAATGAATATGCAACATGCATCAGCTCCTTCTTGGGTTTTGGATCCTTCAAAGAATAGAGTCCAGATCTTAGAAGTGAATTTTGGGACTTTCTTGTTTAATTCCACCTTTGGAATTTCATTTTTATCCTCTAAGATATGAATGTGAAGATTTTGCTCAGGTTAACTATATTGCTCAAGTATTTATAAGTTTTCCTGGAGTAAAAATGCTCAATTTTGTGAGAATAATACTTCAGATAAGCATGGTCATAAAACACCAAATTTAGATTCACAAGAATAATTTCCTAAGAAAGGTAATTATGTAGAAGAAGGTTTGTTAGGCACTTCTAGGTCGGTGATGGTATGTTTCAAACATTTTTCCCTAATGATCCTGATCATGTTAGGATTCCCCTTTAGTGGTAACCATAAGTGGGACCAATCCATGTTGAAGCATCCATGTAATTTTTCAGACCAATCCCTACTTAAAAAAATCCCATAAGATTATGGAGTATCTACAACGATGATGCCAATGACTTGATGGAACTTTGGGTTGGAGGAAATCTAAATCATAACATCTTTCAGTTCCCCGATTACCTTAACTTCAATTTTTTCTAGTTGAATAATGTGTGTGTCACTTTTGGTAGGGGTATAATTCAACTTATTGCACATTGACATAGGCATGACATTTGAGGAGGGAACCAACTAAATAGTTGTGTAGATTTCTATTATAAATTTTGAAGGTTAACAAAAATGGTGAGTAGATGATTGAGGTTTCCTATGAATAGACATTGTGTTTATGTTAGGCTTCCTAATTTCCCCGGGAGTGATGTTACCAGTGTTTGGGTTTGAATTTTGTTTTACCATAGGCTGGTCATCCTCCTTTAAGGCTTGTAGCAACATGTCCTTTTGTTGAGGAATTCTGCATAAGTCCATCACACAAATGTTTTCTTTCAATTTATTTAGATATCATACAACGTTATATTCTAACTTAGATGTTTCATGAGTCTGGCATTTTGGTACAGAACTAAGTAGTGAGGTTCGCTTAGCCGAGGGAGTGGTTTTTTCAAGATTTTTCTGATCTTTGGCTATAATAGGTTGATTTTGAATGCTAGGTCCCTTACTCCTAGTTTGGACTGCCAATACTTCTAGTGGTTCTTCTTCTTCCATAGGATTGTCAAAATATGATGCATGGATGACATCCCATAGTATCATGTTTTCTTTCTAAGGTGGCTCACTAACCTCATTTTCTGTAACATTTAATGTTCGATCATTGGGTTTCTCGGTCAGGGAACAACCATCCAGGAAATGATTGGCCAACAAATTCACGGCATTCACACATTGAGGGAAATCCTTTTTGAATGATGTTCTTTGTGATAATTAAAATAAGAATCAGAGGCCACTTCACCTAAGTTGATTTTTAAGTTAGCGAGGGGAGGCTCTATGGCCTTATAAGGTGAGGGTTTTATAAAGAAAGGTTTGTAAGGTATATGGTTTAACGTACCTTCCGTTGTGTTCCTCTTCATGTCCACAATCTCATTGGATAATTTCTTAACCATTCTTTGCAGAATTTTCATATCTTCATTGTCCTTCTCGGTGTTTTGTTCTGCTTGTTTACCTAGTGGTCGTGTCAACAAAAGTCCTCTTCTAGATGGTTTTTGGTTTTCCTTCTTTGCTAAGGATATATGGCTATCTTTACAACCTTTCATTTGGAATTCAATAGTTTTGGATCCCTTAAAATTCTTAGCCAGAGTAGGTTTAACGACCCTTTTAACGAACATAGAGATAGAGGCTAGTAAAGCATTAGCATATACCTCAATCTGCAGCTCTTGGGAGGGTTTAACATCATGTTGAAAGTTGTTGATGATTGTGGTGAATCTCTTTTTACAATATTTTACTTTTCCCTTGGGTCCCATGGTGGCAGAAAAAATCTCAGCCATAAAGCCCCCCGTAGTTGTTTCTTCAATGAATTTGTCTAAAAACGCCTTCTAGAATTTTGTCCAACTGTTAATGGAACCAATCAGGAGGTTAAAATACTATGTCGAGGATGATTTCTCGAAGGTGTAAGGGAACAATGTACATACTATGTCTTCGTGTTGGAAATTCATCAATCTTATTTTTAATATGAATTTCTTGATGTGGCCTTCAGACAACCCAAAGGTTTCAAGGTCAAATTTGGGAATAAGTTTCTATCGGTGCCTAGGAAAATGATGTAGTCACCCTGGTATGGCCAAGGCATCCCTAGCCAACCATGGTTGGTTGTTTGTAGGTTGATCATTATTCATTGTTGTCTCCCATATCGTCCAACTCATTGTCTGAGTCTTCTGAATTGGAACTGACTTCTTCGAATTCAAAATTATGATGGGTGTTCTATATGCACTAAAAAAACACTAAAAACCCTCAATTAAATTGTCAACTCAGGGTAAGTAAACTTAGAGTTGTAGCACTATATGTGCCAAGACAGAAAGGATAGAGGTATTATAGTCTAAATAAGAAAATGGGATATCTAAAGGCTAATCTACTTAAGCAAAGACAATTAATGATCAAACCCTACTAAGAAACTTAAACTATTTATCCTAAGTAACGTTTGAACAAAGGATCAATGTATATTCCTAAGAAAGCAAATGAAAACCCTACTTAAATAAAATTAAATTTATCATGACAATAAGCAAAAGAAAACTATCTACCTAATAAGCAATAACAACATCAAACTACTTTAATTAACCTATTCAAATTCAATAAGTAACTATCCTATGCAAGAAAGTACAATAGACAAGCAAGCAACTACCCTATTAAAGCAAGTAAACAAGCAAGCAAACAATTAACTAACCTATAATAACTTCTACATCAAGTAAACTAATCAAAATTACTCAATAAACAACTAATCAAACTAATAAGCAAGTGAACTCTATTCTTAAATTAAATTCACAATAACTTCTAATTTATAAAAGGAAATCTTAATCTACTAAATTCAAAGCATCAACAACTACTCTATATTCTATGATAAGGAAACTATTCTTTAATCTACCAAAGAAAGAAGACTATTCTCTAAAAATCAAGGAAACTATCCTCTAGTCTAGAAAAACAAGGAAACTCAAATATAATGTTGATGGTTATGTCTCCGGTGTCTTATGATATCACAATGGCACTTAATAATTAACGATAATTCAAGAGGGATAAAATCGATATTGACTTCAATAGAAAAATGAAAAGTGTGAATTAGATAATCCAATGAGAACTTAGCCATTATAGAAGCAACATCAACTATTCTGCATATCCCCGTGATTATTCAATCATGCCTTAATCATCAACAGTGTAAAAAAAAAACTACTCTAGTAAATTCAATTGCATTCTATACTAATTAAGAAAATTCATACTTGACGCAGACCAACAGCCCTCGGGCCACAATCCACTATAGGATCATTCTGAATTCGTCCAATGAGTCGAAATAGCTCTTCGGGATCTTACTCAGAAACCCTAAACAAATTTGATCCACAGGTCCTTCCTTGAAAACCCCACCTGCACAAACATGCATCGGGCATGAGCTTTCACCTCCACATGGTCACCAACAATGACCTTCCACATGGCCTCCCAGATATGACTGTGACCCTTTGCTGAAAAGGGATTTCGGGTTTCGCAATTTTGCGAACCCAGATATCGAGAGTTCTAGCTCTTAGATCTCCCAAAATACCGAAATGCTGAAATACCGAAGTCCTGGTCTTTCTAACTGTGTCCTCCGTGATCACAGTCCTTCTTTTGGAACTTCGAGGTTTCCAAATTCGAAATTCTCTGATACCTTGTCTTTAGGATTCCCGAAATGCCGAACCTCGGTATGTCGAAATATGAAATCTTGAGACTGTAGCCCCACTCAACAATACGTCTCATTTCGCAGCTTCAAGAGTTTCACCGTCAAGTTGCCCGACTCTTTGTCCTCAAGAGTTCCGAAATCATGAACCCCGGTATGCCAAAATATGATCCTGTCTCGTGACCTGGCAATACTCCTCCTGTGCTTTCGGGAATTTGCGTTTCGGAACTTCACCAATCCCGCGCAAAAATTCCTTGTCCTCTCGTACTTCAGGTATTCGAAGTACCGAAATCCTGAAACTTCGGTCCTCCTTCTCCTGAGCAAGATCAATGGATGTGAGCCTTCCTGATCCAATGGCTCAGATCCTTTCGGGATCTCGTGGGTCAAGAGTTCTGAACTCTCACCCCTGCATCTTCCAGTAGCCGAAATTCCCTTTCAGGGATTTCCACGAAACCTCAACTGTATGAACTTTTTGGGACATCGGGATTCATGATTTTGCGAATCCTCTGTGACCGAACTCTTTGTCCTCGATCCCCCAGTATCTGAAACCCTGATGTGTTCGGATCTCTTCCACTTGTCCTCTAAAGTGGATGGTCACGATGCTTTCGCTATTTCGTGTACCGAGAGTTTGAATCTCTCGGTACCAAAATCTCTGCCTCCTCTACCTTCCGAACTCCAAATAGCCGAAATGCCAAAGTTCTGCTCCAAAGGCAAGTTGTGTTTCATGAATTCGGGGTTTTCACTGTGAAATGTCCCGTTCTCTTGTCATCGGGATTCCCAAAATGTCGAACCCCGAAATGCCGAAATGATCTAGCGGCTCCTCTTCCTTGAATGTGTGAGGGTTAAACCTTGTGCATCTCCCCCTTGATCCAATGGCTATCGGTCAATGTGTCCAGATATGACGGTAGCTATAGCTCCTTCCTGAGCTTATGGCTTCTTCATTTTCCTTGGAAGATTTTCCAAGTTCCAAAGGTCTCGGCCTTTGTTTCCTTTGTGAAATCTGTATCTTTGGCTCCCATCTGTGTTCTTAAAGACATTGTCCCTCTTGAGCTTTCAGGACTTGTGAAACCTTGAAAGGTTTCCCCGACTTCCTGCACTCCTTGCAGCTATTGCTTTGTGCACAAAGGAACTCTTCTTCCTGAGATTTCTTTATCTGAAACCTTGAAAGGTTTCTCGACTTCTGCACTCCTTTCAGAGTCTCTACACACAAATGTGCTATCTCTTCTGAGCTTGTCGAATGTGAAACCTCTAAGGGTTCCTCAACTTCTGTACCTCTAGTCTATTTCTTTGTGTGCTAAGGCATTGTTCCTCCTGAGCTTCTGAACTTGAGATAAGTTCACTCTGTGCACACTCCCTGTGCTTGAAGAGCCTTCAGATGGTTGTCTGTCTGTCAACAATTTACTTAGGTGTTGGCCTAGTGCACTCCTTGCACAGGTCTTTATCCTATTTGATCTTCAACTACTCAGACCCTAATGGTCTCTGTCCCTTTCTTTCCTTGAAGGGATGGAAATGCCCTCTGGAAATTTCCTGCTCAAGCACACCTTGTTGAGCCTACAGGGTGTTCAAAAACCCTGTGAAGGTCCTCTTGTGACACTTCTTCTTCTCTTAACTGAAAACAAGAGTTCCTTCTGTTCTCTCAGAACTTTCTCAATGCCCTCCTAGTGGAGCTTCCAAAATCCTTAATGATTATGCCTTCTCAACAAACCCAAAACAAAGTTCTTCTCCTATGCCCTTTATGTGCACGCTGAATGCCCTCCTGGCAGAGATTCCATAGAATTCTCAGAAATTATGTCTTCTTGCTGAACTCAGAATAGAGTTCTCCTTTCGTGCACCCCTTGCACATGCTCGATGCCTCCTGGCAGAGCTCTTCAGAACCTTTAGTAGTTCTAGTTTCCTCCTCTGTGCTCTCCTCTACACAGTTCCTACCTCCAAGGTGTTCAACAACCTTGAGGTTTCTTCCTAAGTCTAAGACTTTCGCTGATGCACCCTCCTGGCACATCCTTGCCCAAATTTCGTAGAATTCAGGAGTGCATCTATGCACTGGCTTTCAGAACCCACAACGTTCTTTCACACCCTCTTGACATGAAGCCTCAAAGAACCCCAAACCTGAAATCAAAGAACCCATAGATAGAATAACCTATCTATCCCTGCAAATGCACACTTAATCATACATCTACAACATATAAATACACAAAGACATTCATAAACACATAAAGACACGCAGAGTCTCATGCAGGAAATCTGCTCTTTATATTAATATGAAATGCCTCCTTTACAAGGTGTTCTTGAGCTCAGACTTTGACAGAGTCTCATCTCCTTCTCTCCTCCACTCTAACTCTCTCAAAGTTCTCCTATCTCTCCACTCTACTAACTCTACAGACTTTTCCAACCAACTCAAAATAAGATCTAAGATCTTTTTACAAAGGGGGTTCTCCTCGAGCTCTTCCCTCCAAGCTACCGACTCTCATTAATTTACATTCAATTATATTGAATGGCTGTCTATTCTGAATCGAATCTATATCTTAGCCTTACAACCTATTTAAAGAAACCTTTTCTAAAGCCTGTGCATATGCATGGCTCTTTGGCTCTACCAGCCTTACAAACATTTAATACAAATTTCAAATTCAAAATTTGAAACGAGAGGGTTGTGCCTCTCCGTCTTCATTGAATGTGTGTTGTGCTGGCTGGATGGCTTGGGAACGATGCTCCTGCATCATACTCCTCTACTGTGAAAAATTTATGAGCTCCCTCTCATGAGCTCTCCAGCGTCACTATTGAAATCCTTCTGGATTCCAAACAATCCTCTGGAGCTGTTCATCTGCTCCACTGCTCAGTTGTTGCTGCTTCTTCCACTGCTCTGTTGCTGATGTTGTCTCCCTTTTGATCAAATTCCCTTTGCTGGAAGCTTCTGCTGATCTGAACACCAGCTTTCAGATCTTCTCAATCTCCTCGTCCAGCTACTCCAGTGGCTGGCTCTATTCAGGCAGTCTCCTCTTCTGCAATTCTTCCTCATCAGTGGGTAGATATACCATATCTCCCATGCCATCTTCTTCATCCTCTGTGGCACTAAGTGTCCATTCTACTATAAAGTTTAGCTTCATAGTCCTATCATTGAGCTACTGCTCAGCTTTTCCCCATGACAACTCTGCTACTGCCATATCTCTTTGTGTTGGCTCAAGTCCATCCTCTCCCAGCTACTCCTTGGGTTGGTATGCTCCTACTGCATCTGCTTCCACCTTCATTTATTGTATGTGCATTCTCTACACTATCACCCTTCTCTCCAGGGCTTCAATATGCTCACATAGATCAACAAAGCTCATGCTGTCTACTTCTTCTTCTTCTGTTGCTGTAAGCTCCAATGCTGTAGTCATCTCTGTTTCAGCTTCCTGGCTGAAAAATTTGAGCCATTCCTCGGAATGCTCATTTCCTTCTTCTGCTTGGGCAACTTTTGATATCTTCTCCAACTCTTCCTCTTCTTTGACAGTCTCTGCTAGCTGTCTTTCTGTTGCTGCTACATCGACAACACAAACTCTCGCCTCAACTGGGCTACCTGGCAGGAATATTTGAATTCCTCCAATGATCAGAATGTCCTTCTGATCCTTCTCCTCTGTCAGCTGTTCTTGCTGATATGGACTCGGCTCTGAGATCATCTTCTCTCCCTTGCCCTCCTGGAAATATGGGATTTCTCTACTACCCCCTTGGTAGTCTATGAGATCCCACAACGATCTCATCTCATTGCCCACTTGGAAATTGGAAATTTCTGTTCTACCCTCTTGGTAGTCTCTGAGATCTTCTAGTGATCTCATCTCATCTTCATCACTGAGATTTCTCCCAGCCTCTGGTTGACATAACTGAACCATCTCCTTTTGGTCATCCCTGAGGCTTTCAGCATGCCTCAACCATCTCTTTAACATCCTCTGCTGTCTTTTTGCCACCAATTCTCTGACTGGCCATTTTACTTTCCTCTTCATGGGCCATTCATACACCCAATGTGATCTTCCATCCTACTGCATCTGCAATGCAAGTTCCTCCATCCTCGCTCTGATATCGGCGAGCCCTTTATCCATCTCAGCTTTGCTCTACTATTGATGGATCTTCTTTCCACCGCATGCATGGCCTTCAGTAGCCATATTCCTGCCTTCAAATTTCCTTCCTAGAAAATCTAATACTGCCACTCTGCAACTGAGAGTGCTTCCAGCATCCCCTGCAGTCCTCCCGACTATCTTCTTGACTGCTTCGTACCTATGAGCAATCACCACAAAGTCTCAATACTCTGCCTTCCTCTAATACCAAACTAATGTGTATCAGAGTAATCTTTCTCCCATCACTTCCTCTACCTGCAATATACAAACAGAGTCAAGCTATGATACCACTTGACGTAGAACAACAAACCTCAGGCTAGAGTCCACTACAGGATCATTCTGAATTTCTCCAATGAGCCAAAATAGCTCTTTGGGCTCTTACTCAGAAACCCTAAACAAATTTGATCCACAGGTCCTTCCTTGAAAACCCCACCTGCACAAAAATGCATCGGGTGTGAGCTTTCACCTCCATGTGGCCACCAACAATGGCCTTCCACACAACCTCCCAGATATGACCATGACCCTTTGCCGAAAAAGGATTTTTGGGTTTCACAATTTCACGAACCCAGATATCGAGAGTTCTACCTCTTTGATCTCCCAAAATACCGAAATGATGAAATACCGAAGTCCCGATATTTCTAACTGTGTCCTCCATGATCACAGTCGTTCTTTCAAAACTTTGAGGTTTCCAACGCCGAAATGATCTGATACCTTGTCTTCAGGATTCCCGAAATGCTGAACCCCGGTATGCCGAAATATGAAATCTTGAGACCACAGCCCCACTCAACAATATGTCGTGTTTTGCGACTTCGGGAGTTTTATCATCAAGTTGCCGGACTCTTTGTCCTCAGGACTTCCGAAATCCTGAACCCCGGTATGCTGAAATCTGATCCTTTCTTGTGACCCAACAATACTCCTCCTGTGCTTTCGGGAATTCGCATTTCCGAATTATGCGAATCTCGACGCAACAATTCCTTGTCCTCTCATACTTCCGGTATCCGAAATACTGAAGTACCAAAATCCTAAAACTCTGGTCCTCCTTCTCCTGAGCAAGATCAATGGCTATGAGCCTCCCTGATCCAACGGCTCAGATCCTTTCGGGATCTCGTCGGTCAAGAGTTTCGAACTCTCACCCCTGCATCTTCCAGTAGCCGAAATATCGATATGCCCTTTTGGGGATTTCCCTGAAAGCTCAACTGTATGCACGTTTTGAGACTTCGGGATTCGTGATTTCGTGAATCCTCAACAACTGAACTCTTGGTCCTTGATCCCCTGGTATCCGAAACCTCGATGTGTTCGGATCTCTGCCACATGTCCTCTGAAGTGGATGGTCACGATGCTTTTGTTGTTTCGAATACCCGAAGTTTGAAACTCTTGGTACCAAAATCTCTGCCTCCTCTACCTTCCGAACTCCAAATAGCTCAAATGTCGAAGTTCTTCTCCAAAGGCAAGTTTCATTTCATGACTTCAAGGTTTTCACTGTGAAGTGCCCCGTTCTCTTGTCATCGGGATTCTCGAAATGTCGAACCCTGAAATGCCGAAATGATCTAGTGGCTCCTCTTCCTTGAATGTGCGAGGGTTAAAAATTGTGCAACTTCCCCTAGATTCGATGGTGATCGGTCCATGCACCCAGATCTAACGAAAACTATAGCTCCTTCCTGAGCTTACGCCTTCTTCATTTTACTTGGAGGATTTTCCAAGTTCCAAAGGTCTTGGCCTTTGTTTCCTCTGCAAAATCTGTATCTTTGGCTCACATCTGTGTTCTTAAAGATGTTGTCCCTCCTGACCTTTTGGGACTTGTGAAACCTTGAAAGGTTTCCCTTACTTCCTGCACTCCTTGCAGTTGTTGTTCTGTGCGCAAAGGCACTCTTCATCGTAAGATTTATTTCTTTGAAACCTTGAAAGGTTTATTGAATTCTACACTCCTTGCAGAGTCTCTTCACACAAATGTGCTATCTCTTCTGATCTTGTCGAATGTGAAACCTCTAAGGGTTCCTTGACTTCTGTACCTATCGGCTATTGCTCTGTGTGCTAAGGCACTATTCCTCCTGAGCTTCTGAACTTGAGATAAGTTCACTCTGTGCACACTCCCTGTGCTTGATGAGCCTTCAGACGACTGTCTGTCTGTCAACACTTTACTCAGGTGTTTTCCTGGTGCACTCCTTGCACAGGTCTTTATCCTCTTTGAGCTTCAATTGCTCAAACCCCAATGGTCTCTATCCCTTTCTCTCCTTGAAGGGATGGAAATTCCTTTTGGCAATTTCCTGCTCAAGCACACCCTCCTGAGCCTACAGGGTGTTCAACAACCCTGTGAAGGTCCTCCCGTGACACTTCTTCTTCTCTGAACTCAAAACAAGAGTTCCTTCTGTTCTCTCAACACTTGCTCAATGCTCTCCTAGCGGAGCTTCCATAATCCTCAGTGATTCTTCCTTCTCAACGAACTCAAAACAAAGTTCTTCTCCTTTGCCCTCTATGTGCATGCTCAATTCCCTCCTGGAAGAGCTTCCACAAAATTCTTATAAATTTTGTCTTCTTGTTGAACTCATAATAGAGTTCTCTTTCCATGCACCCCTTGCACACGCTCGATGCCTCCTAGTAGAGCTCTTCAAAACCTTCAGTAGTTATGGTTTCCTCCTCTGTGCTCTCCTCTGCATAGTTCTTACCTCCAAGGTGTTCATCAACCTTGAGGTTTCTTCCTGAGTCTAAGACTTCCGTTGATGCACCCTCCTAGCACATCCTTGCCCAAATTCCGTAGAATTCAGGAGTGCATCTATGCACTGGATTTCAGAACCTGCAGCATTTTATCATGCCCTCTTGGTATGAAGCCTCAAAGAACCCCAAACCTGAAATTAAAGAACCCACAGATAGAAGAAGTTATCTGTCCCTGCAAATGCACACTTAATCATACATCTACAACATATAAATACACAAAGACATTCATAAACACATAAAGACACACAGAGTCTCATGCAGGAAATCTGCTCTTTATATTAACATGAAATGCCTCCTTTACAAGGTGTTCTTGAGCTTAGACTTTGACAAAGTCTCCTCTCCTTCTCTCCTCCACTCCAACTCTCATAGAGTTCTCCTATCTCTCCACTCTACTAACTCTACAGAATTTTCCAACCAACTCAAAATAAGATCTAATATCTTTTTACAAAGGGGGGGCTCCTCGATCTCTCCCCTCCAAGCTACCTACTCTCATTAATTTACATTCAATTATATTGAATGGCTGTCTAGTCCGGATCGGATCTAGATCTCAGCCTTACACCCTATTTAAGGCAACCTTTCCTAAATCCTGCACATATGCATGGCTCTTTGGCTCTACCAGCCTTACAAACCTTTAATACAAATTTCAAATTCAAAATTTGAAACGAGAGGGATGTGCCTCTCCTTCTTCATTGAATGCGTGCTGTGCTGGCTGGCTGGCTTGGGAGCAATGCTCCTGCATCAATACTACTTATATTTATAACTGGAAACTAAACTCAATAATCAACTTTGAATTAAAATTGCAACCTATATCTAGAAAGAAAATTGCATAAGGTAAACTAAACTTGTCCTATTTTAACAATTCAAATTGCAAAAGAGTAAATACTCGTAAAACAGAAATTAAATACTATTTCAGCATATGACAAGAAATTGAATGAGCAAACTAAATGACAATTTAAATAAGAAAAACTAAGTAGCATCTAGATAGGCAAACTAAAATTGAAAGCTAAAAACTAATAACTATCCATCCACCGAAACCTTGTCAAGGAAATCATAAACTAAACACTTTGTTTTAAACTCTGTTTTCATATTCTATTTCAGCATAAAGAAAACCTAGCTATCATCTAATTATACACAAGGTTATCATCTAAGCTTGTAATCTAGTTCCTACTAATTAAAAAGTCATTGCATATTAACACTATCCTTCATAATAACTTGCAAAAGAAACTAAAACAATTAAGTTATAAAAAACAATTTATACAGTAAAGAAGCATAATGAAAAACTCATGTACAGGAAATGAATAAAATGACAACTAAACTATTCAATGCACAATAAAACTAATTGGATATTCACCCAAACTATTGGTGGGCCCCCCAACAAGTCGTTGATACTCTTCAAAGGTGAACCACGAGCTCAACAACATGAATTCAACATTAAAATAAAAACACAATCTTTACATAGTTTTAGAAAAATGTATATGAAAATAACAAAACAAAGATGAACTTCTTTTTTCTCTCTAACACTATCTGTCTGACCACTGAGGTGGTATTTATATGCTTACAAGATGAGAGGTCGACCACTGGAAGGGTTGACCTTCTCTAAAAACATCAAATCACATTCAATGCGTCCTAACTATCAGTGGCTTTTAGAAACAAGGTGAGCCAATAAGCGCCCAGCATAACAACCCAAATCGAGTTGTCAGAAGCTCAGTAGCTAGAGGCCACGAGCACAAGAAAAACCCATGTCTATGATTCACCCATCGTTGGCCACCAATATGATAACTGCCAAATCACCCATGGTTTTTGTGCAGGACGGAGTGCCATATGGAGTACCGTACTGAGTGTCGGATGGAGTACCACGGAGTGTCGGATGCAAACACGAGCTGGGATTTTTCCATGTGACACACAAAATGCGAATTAGTTTCCTGGAATGATAAAAACATGTTGAATTACACTCAAAACCATCATAAACATGAATCATGCATACCTGGTATGAATCATAGCGATTTGACACAAAATCGCTTCAAAAATATTCAAAACAGGAAAACACATATACATATTCATCCAAAAAGGATCTAATTAGCATCATTAAATCAATCATATCACGGGCCCAACATTACCCCCACACCTAAGATTTTGCAGGTCCCACTGCAAAAAAAAATAAATTTCCCCTCATGACTAAGCTTGTTGAGGAGGATCAACTTTAGAAGCTTCTCCTTCTTGCCATGAAGATTTGGTCTTGTAGCTCTTGTGTTGCTTTAATTGTGCCATGAGGTTTTGGTTGGCTTTGGTCATCTCATCAACCAACCTTTGAAGGGAATTCACCTTTTCTTGGAGGATTGCATTATCGTGGTGAATATGTGTGTCCATAGTATTCCTATCTTCCAACTATTGCAGCGGTTGAAAATTCTCTTTTTATAGCTTTTTAATGGATGGAGCAGGATCAGTTATCTTAGAGGAAGGCTTAGATCCTTTGAAAGATGTAGAGTGTCTATCATTCTTAGGATACGGGGTAGGCATCTATGAGTTAGGAGTAATAGGGGGTTGATGAGGAGAAGTAGGCTCAGATTTTTTCTTCCTATGAGGCTCCAACACATCTGTAGACACTTCCCTAAGTCTTTTGTGAGGGCTTTCGAGATCGGAGGATACTTGGATAGGGTCCGAAGTAGCCAGGGGTTTTGCATAAGGTTTTCCTCTTGTGCTCCGAGTACTCTTTCGAAAGGGTCCTTTATTAAATCGATTAGCTCCTCTCTTATTTTTGGGAACTGTAGGAAAGTCTTGTTGAATTAATTCTTGGAGCTTTTTGGGTGTAGGATCAAGAGATATTGAAGGCATTGAGGGGCTAACAATAGGCTTCTTGGTCTATTTTATCGATGAGGATGCAGGAGTTTCAACAAGCTTCTTTAATTTTTGTTCCGTTAAAGAAATGGCTTGTGCATGAGGGTTTGGATGGAGAAATAGTCCTTTGATCCAATGTATTTTTTCTAGTCTTGATTTTCATGTGAGGGTTTGCAAATTGATAAATGAATGCATCCCAAGTTTTCCCCTATTTTTCTAATTCAGATAAAACAAGGAGTTTGATCATGTCATGGTGAAAGAGTTTGTTTTAGGGGTTGGTTACATTCTTCCTCACTTGAGAGGACATCTTCTCCAAGATCTTTAAAAAGTAGAAGGGCAAATTCAATGGTTTATTGAACTGAAAGTGAGCTAACAATCGATAGTGACAGGATTTAAAGGTGGAATATCTACCTTCACATGTGATCAACCTGGTGATGACTATGAGAGGGTTGATTGGCTCCTCTTTTATCAACTCCTTGGAGTATCCTTTAGAT
>JASDQU010372652.1:71667-83283 GCA_032191745.1 Picea mariana
GGAATCCTGTTGTAACCTTTGAATGAGAGTCCACACTTTTTCGTCATTATTCCATTCATCCCTTGCTTCTATTATCCAATTGGGTTGGATGATCGAGATAGCATAGAGAAAGGCCTCAACATCTTCATCCTTTCTTGAGAGTGCATCTGCCACAACATTTTTCTTCCCCTTTTTATAGATGATTTCACACTACTACATATGGGCGGATTATTCCACAAAAATTTTCCACACTTCAACTAGTTTCATATTTTTTTTAAGTAGGGCAGGATTTTCGTCGCTATTGCCACGAAAGTTCATCACAATATCAACGAAAATCATATTTAAATCTAGTCAGGATTTTCGTTGCTATAACGACTAACTTTCATGGCAATAGCGACGCAATTTTTTCCTATCTCATTGGTCGGTGTTAACGGCTAGTTGACTATTTTATCTATATATACGTGACTTTGAGAGACTTTGCGACACAATTTCTATAGTTGCGACACTGTTCTTGGCTTTTGTTTGAGCTGTTTATTTTTTCCGTCAACCACCGGTTGAACAAATCCAATTCTTGATCTAAATAGCTCGGATTTTGAACTTGCAAGGTCAGTATGTTATTTTTTATTGATGTACTCATTTAACTTGTAATTTTTTTTTCAAATGTCCAAATTTCATTTAGCTTGTTTTTTCCTTGATAATATATTATAAGATGTTTAGTACCATATTTCATGTCTTTGGTTTTTGGATCTACTTAGTATATTCTATGGAAAACGGTATGTGGATTCCATAATATTCTAGGTTTATGGAATCCACATACCCTTTTCCCTTCAATTGTAGTTATAATCTCTCTCTCTTTTCATTGATAAAGATATGGAATTACTCTTGAAACTCAACCCTGATCGGTGAGATGATAGTAATTGATTGCCATTTTCTTCTCTCTTTTAATTTTTAAGACCTAACAAAAAAACACCAACAAATATTGATTGAAGCTTTGATATCACTTGTTACATCCCTAGTACCCAAAAGGGATCACAGTGAAATGGTTGGGATACTTGAAAATAATATAATATAACAGTGACAAATTGGTTGGGATACTTGGTCGGGATACTTGCACACCTAATGATTGGCAGCTAGCACTTACTAATTCAATTAAATGAAGGAAGAAATCTCCATGAATAAAATATTGAAGTTGAATGTTATATTGATAAATGATAAGTTATGGTATATATAAGATAGGGAGGAAACTCATGTTTATAACAACAAGGGTAATAGCTGCAATTAATATATTGTAGCATTTCCCTCTTCCACATAAATTCTTTGCTATCTTCAACATTTCCCTCTTTCGCATATAAATTAAGAGAAATATTAATAACATTTCCCTCTTCCGCATAAATGCTTTGCTACCCTCAACATATTGTAATAAATAATGGGTAGGTTGGCATTAGTGACAGGATAGCCTGTTGATATTACATATAATTATTAAGGTACGAGAGATCATTCATTATTTAAGCATGCAAAACAAAACCCAAGACTAAATATTGTGGTTGACGTGATTGGGTCTGTATATTTTGCAAAACAAAGTATGAGAATTTCCATTATTTAAGCATGAAAAACAAAACCTGAGGCTAAACATTGTGGTTGACGTGATCGGGTCTGTACATATGGATGGCAGAGAAAGTGTTATATTCCCTGCTTTAGCAGGGACTAATGATACGGATTATTTTCGGCAGGAAATGAGATCGGAGATATAATAAAGAAATGCACAGAGATATCACATATATTCAATAATATAACATAAATGTATCAGAGATGCAACCATAAACGCAGATATACAGTAATACACGATATCTATTAATGAAAGAAATGTACAGAGACTGTAAAAATACAGAGTGAAAGACTTGCTAGAATGGTGGCAACTTATCTCTAAGAAGAGATGTGACGGCTACTCGGATTCGCAAGAAGATGATTACAATGAGGCTCTGAAGGCATTTTTACAATAAATGGGAATGTCAAAAGTCCCAGACATCCAAAAACCTAACCCTAGGAGATGAAGCTCCAAAAGTCAAGTGGACCCCGTTTGGGTAAGTTAGTACATCAACTTCCTGGGGTCGTAACTTTTGCATACGATCTCCATTTTAGGCGTATGATAGCTCATTCGAAAGGTGTCATCAAGGAGATTCATTTTGGGTATCAATCATTACTTAGGCTATAATTAAGAACCTTTATCTCGAAAAACCTTCATTTAGGCCCTCAAAATGGCCCCGGAAGTTAAAACCTGCTAAAAATAGTAAATTGCCAAAATTGCCAGAAAGCTATTTTGAGCAAGTTGTAAAAGGTGGGTGGCCACCGATATCCACCTAGATCAATCCTCCCTCCTTAGGAAGCAATGTTCTCCATTGCGTTGATTTCTTGGGGGAGAAGGAAAAGTGTTTGTTGAATCTGGATCTTGGTGAGCTGCTTGTCTTGTTGGAGATGTCGCGTTGCTTAGTTTGTGGAAGTCTATCATGAACCTATTGAGGTTGAGGTTGTTCAAAAAGTCGAGATACATGCGAGGACGGTGTGCAGAAGGAATCTTTTTGCTTTGCTGCAACCTTGTCGACCTGCTTCTGTTGGATAGAAGGTGCTTGGGGCAAGGTTGTAGTGGTTGCAGTGTCCTTTTGTTCTCCTTTTGAACAGATTGTGAAGAAGCTGAATTTTGTAGTATGAGATACTACCTTGTGACACTTTTTAGGTGGAACAATAGTCGGAACTACCTCTAGTATTCTGTAGAGATGACCCCCCAAAGTAATAATGACACTACGGGGTCGAGACTCTTAAACAACATGGCATATCCACATATATGGTTGGCCCAAGAGCACATCACAGACATGCAATGGGGAAAAATCACATAATACCTCATCCTTGAAGGTTTGGATGCCGTATGATAATCGACATTGTTGGCTGACACGTAGATCTCATCCTTGGTGAAGCCACCCAATGTTGTATGGTTGCGGGTGTGGTGTTGTTGACAATCCCAACTGTTTGATAACCTCTGCTGAGATGAGGTTCTTATGGATTCCGCTGTCAACAATAAAATGCAGTGGGGTCCCCTTCACCCACATTTGTGAATGAAAAAGGTGCTCCCCCTCTTCAGGATCTGTTAGTTATTCTGGTTGAATTGTTGTGGTAACGACAATAGAAGTGGGGTCCGCGTCAATCATATGTCCTTTACCATTATTTTCAGAATCAGATTTTGAATTAGGTTTCAGCTCTTTGTCTTTGATCTCGGCCACTAATGATTGTTCTGAGCGACATTCATCGGTAATGTGCCAGGGGATTTTGTGGAACTCGCACCATTTTTTGGTATCCTTCTTTGTCTTCCTGTGACCCTTCTTTTCTTGTGTCTTGGACTGGTTTTTGGGACACTGTTTGTTAGGTTCGTCTTTGTCATACTTTGGTTGTTGTGGATTTGCAGACCTAAACTCCCGTTTGTTCTGCTGCTTAAATTTCTACTCAATTTTAACAGCATATTGATAAGCAACACCAAGTGATGAGATGTCCATAAAATCCATTTCAATCTGGATGTATCTGTGTAGAGCCCCATGGTATTTCAGAACCAAATGTCACTCGGATTTTTTGATACCCTGCCTAGTGTGCAAGGTATGGAAGGTATTGGTGAACTCCAAAACTGCTTGGCCCCTCTCTTGCCACAGTGTGGTCCATCTCATGTACTGGTCCTCATAGTTTCCAATAGGGTAATACTGTTCCTTTACCGCATCCAAAAAAAAATCCCAAGTGGGATCGGCCCCATATATTCTAGACTCATCTGTGGAACTTTGCTCCCAGTAAGTTTCCCACCAATGTTTGACATGAGGGATATCTTTAAGGAGTGTGAAGGTGATTTTTCTTTGTCGGAAAAATTATGAACAGAGAAATAACCTTCTAGTAGAGTTAACCATTTTTCTAGGGCTTTTGCATCTATCTGTCCTTCAAATACAGGAATATCAAAGTTAGCTTGTACCTTGAAAGGTGAGGTGCCTCCAAAGTGGCCGCTTGACGAATATGTGCCTGATGCTATCGGTAGGCGTTGAAGGATGTGGGAAAAATTCTCCATCATTTCGTCCCTCTGTTGCGTGAGAGCTTGCTCAAGCAATAGATTGATAAGATCGTTTGCTCCATTGTTTTTATTTTCTTCCGCCATTGAGGGTTTCTTGGGTGTGCGAGAGAGATTGTCTTCAAGAGAGACAAGCTCGAGACCCAACTTGCTATACTCGGACATCACCAGGGACATGCACTGAAAAAACAATCAAGAGCATCCTGCTCTAATACCACTGATACGGATTATTTTCGGCACAAAATGAGATCAGAGATATAATAAATAAATGCACAGAGATATCACAGATATTCAATAATATAACAAAAATGTATCAGAGATGCAACCATAAACATAGATATACAATAATACATGATATCTATTAATGAAAGAAATGTACAGAGACTGTAAAAATACAGAGTGAAAGACTCGCTAGAATGGTGGTAGCTTATCTCTGAGAAGAGATGTGACGGTGATGCAGGAGCATCTCTCCATGTTAGCCATCCAGCCATCCATCCATGTCGAGCGCGGGCATTCAAAGCTGAAGGGAGGCGCAGTCCTCATTTAAAATTTGAATTGAATGTAATTTAATGTCTAGGCTGGTGAGCCATAAAAGCTGTGCCTTTGTGTAGGCATTAGGTAGATCGACCTTTAATGTGGGTAATGGCTGAGATCTAGATCTGATTCTGGACTAGAAAACCCATTCAATGTAATTGAATAGGGTAGGTAGTTTTGGAGGGAAGCGCTCAAAGAGCCCCCTCAGGTAAAAGAGATTTTGAGATCTCATTTTGATAGTAAGTAATGTAGAGAAGAGAAGAGCCAGAGAGAGCTCAAGAACACCATTGTAAATACAGGCATTGGCCATTGTTAATATAACAGAGCAGTTTTTCTTGCATGAGTTTTGTATTGTATGGATGTCTGTGAGTGTTCTTTTATTCTGCAAATGTATGTTGTGGTTGTATGTTTGCAGGAAGTTTGTGTGATTTCAGGTGAAGTTCTTTGAGGTTTCATGCCAGGAAGGTGTGACAGAGTACTGCAGACTCTGAATACTGGTGCACAGAGGATGCACTTCTAAACTCTGTGGAGTCAGACAAAGACGTGCTGCAGCATAGGACTGAAGTCAACAACTTAGGAGGAACACCTCAAGGTTGTTGAATACCTTGGAGGCAAGGCTATGTATGAGAAACACAGTTGCAGATAGAATTCTGTTGTGAATTCTATAGAGCTCTGCCAGGTGGGCACTGAGCCAGTGCAAGGAGTACACAGAGGAAGGATCTCTTCTGAGAGTTTGAAGGAGGACCAGAATCACTGAGGATTATGAGAGCTCTGCCAGGAGGGCATTGAGCAGGTGCAAAGGGTACACAGAAGGGACAGAATTGTTGAACGTTATGTGGAGAAGATACTCCGCCAGGAGGGTGTCGAGGAAGTGTGCAGATAGGCACAGAAGTGAAGAGAACTCTTTGAGTTCTAGAGATGGAGGAAGAATCCACTAAAGGATCTTCACTGGGTTACTGAATACCCAGAAGACTCAGCAAGAGGTTATTGGAGTGAAGGACAGCCATGAGGGCGTCATATTTCTCCATCTGTGGGAGAAAGAAAGAAGAAAGACAAAACCCCTTAAGGGGTCTAAGTGTTTGAAGAAGCTCAGGAGGAACAACGTTTTCACATGCACGACGAGGCTCAAGGTTGTGGAGCTTGCAGAGGAAACAGACAAAGGTCGAGGCCTTTGGAAATTCGAAATTTCTCCCAAGTCTGGGAAGAAAGCACACAGGAGCTCAGGAGGGAGCAACAACAACCATCGGATCGGTGGAGAGGAGAGAGATATGGACCATTGAGGAGTTCACATCTAGGAAGGTGTCAGAAGAAGCGCACATAAGGAGGAGACTAACAGCCGTCGGATCTCACATAGAAATCCCGTAAGTCATTGGATCGGGAGGAGTTGCGCAGAGTTTAGCCTCTGGAGTAGGTGCGCAGAGGAAGTGATCTGAGCCATCAAATCTAGAGCAGGTACCCGACAGCCATCAGATTGGACAGGAGCTGCACAAAGTTTATCCATCAGGAAATCATGATTCTCGAGGTCGTGAGAATTGAGACATCACAAGTCTCAAAACACCGGAGCGATCTGGATCGTCCGTAGGTGGAGACACGTGGCGGAGATCGAGTGCCCATCGAAATTTTGGTGCATCAGGATATCGGCATTCCCGTGGACAAGAGATCGGGGAAATCCAGGTTGAAAACCTCGGCATAATCTGGGTCATCCATTCAGGGAGACACGTGGCAGAGATCGAGCGATCATCGGCATAGAAGTCATCAGGAAATTGGAGTTCCCGAGGACAAGGAAGTTGGGACATTGAAAGCCTCAAAATCCTGAAGGAATCGAGACCATTCATCTGGAAGAGACGCCTGGAGGAGATCGGTGTCATCGGGAAAGACCCGACAAGGAAGCCTTCCATCGGTGTTTGGTTCATCGGGATATCGAAGATCCCGGTGACAAGTTGTTTGTGCACTTTGAAATCATGAATCGCGATACCCCGATGAGTGGGGGCCAGCTGTCAGCACATCAGAGCTGAGGAAAGAGCCATAGTGGAGGCCAGCTGTCAGTGCAGCGGAGAATCGAGATTCGAGGAGTCAGGAATCCCGTGGGCATTTGTATTGTGGCATTGCAAACCCCGAAACCTCGATGAGAGGCAAGGAAGTGGTCACGGGGTGATGGTCACATTAGCCAAGGGCTGAACCAGGAGGGCTAGCTGAAGTTAAATTGCGTTGGGAATCGAAGGATCGCAGATCTAGGGGACGATTGCATTTTGACATTGAAAACCCCAAAACCCCGACAGAGGTATATGGTTGCGGTCATATAGAAAATACCACATGGACCAGAGCCTAGCTGGGAGGGGCTAAGGGAAGAAGAGAGCTCATTGGGAAATTGAAACTCAAAACCCCGATAGAGGGAGATAAGGTTGAATTCTTATGGAGAATGGTCGTATGGATCAAAGGACATAGCCAGAGGGGCTTACGACGGAGAGGAGCTCATCGAAGATTGGGAGTTGGGGAGAGTAGGAACTCTCGAGCATGGGGATAACGAAACCCTGTTAACCTGAAATTAAGATCAGGGGAAAATCACGGTGAACTACGGAAAGACCGTGAGGTAGAAGGGAAAGGACCTATGGATCGGGTTTTAGCAGAGGATTCCAGCAGGGAATCTAAAGAGCCGCTTCGGCTCAGAAGGGGATTTTGAACGATCCTATGAGCGAGTGAGTGGAGGAGTGAAAAAAAGATCTCGCCTGCATCAAGAAGTATCAGAGCCTGAATTTTTCTTGTATATCTCAAGAAGGAAGAGGCAGGAAGAGGTAAAGAGCACTCTGATACACGTCAAGTGGTATCAGAGCCTGAATCTTGCTTGTATATCTCAGGCAGGAAGAGAGGCAGGAGGAGATAAGAGAGCACTCTAATACACACGTCAAGTGGTATCAGAGCAGGATTATGTTTGTATATTGCAGACAGAGGAGGCAAGAAGAAGACAGAGCATTGGAGACTCTATGACGATTGTTTGCAGGTAGGCAGCAGTCAAGAAGGTAGTCAGGGAGACTATAGGATGAAGCTGGAAACACTTGGGATGCAGAGTGACAGCAGGTTTTCTAGGAGAGCAGACAGAGACAGCACCATGGTTACTAAAGACCATAGGCATGCTGGGAGGAAGAAAAGCAAGGCAGAAAAGCTTGCAGAAATGGATAGAGAAATGGATAAAGAACCCTATGAATTAAAGGTAGACATAGAGAAGTTCGAACTGCGGATGCGGCAGGATAGGAGGATGACACGAATGCATGAATTTCCCATGGAGAAGGCAAAAGAAAATGGCCAGTCAAGCAGCTGATGGTCATAAGACAGCGCAGGGTATTGAAAAAGTGGTTGAGGTACGCTGAAAACCTCAAGGCCACAGAGGAAAAGATAATTTATGTATGTGAACCAGAGACTGGGAGAGGTCTCGACGATGAAGAATTTGAATTAGGATCAGCTGAGGATATCAAGAGTTGCCATGAGGGCAGAGAAGAAATTCCATATTTCCAGGTGGGCAAAAGGATGAGATCACTGCAGGATCTCATAGACTACCAGGAGGGAAGTGAAGACATCTCAGACTACCAGGTGGGTAGAGGTGAACATTCGAGGCTATCTGAAAGTCTCATGGACTCAGAGAAGAGTTCAATTCAGCAAGGGTTGCTGATGAAGATGGGATCGGTTGATCTCATAGTCTGCCAGAGAGGCAGCAGAGACATCCCATATTTCCAGGTGGGCAGGGATGAGCAGGTAAGTCTTGATTAGCCTGAGGAGCTGACAGAGCAGATGAGACTGTCTGAGGGTCTCATAAATTCAGAGATGAATTTAGATCAGCAGGTGCAGCTGAAAAAAAAAGAGGAAGATCAGAATAATATTCTGATGATTGGAGGAATTGGAGTATTCCTACCACATGCTTAGGAGGAGGCAGAAATTTGTGTTGCAGATGGTGCAGCAGCAAAAAAATCTCAGCGAACAATGACTATCAGGAAGGAAGAGGAATTGGAGCAGGTGTTTGAGACTGCCCAAGCACAAGCAGAAGCAGGAGAAGAGAATGAGTGTTCTGAGGAACGGCTCAATGATTTCAGCCAGGGAGCTGAAAGGAAAGAAGCTGTAGCATTGAATCTAGCAGCAAAAGAAGCCAAAGAGTGAGTGGGAAGATTTATCACTCCATGGGAGATGGAGCTAGAGATGTTGGAGGATTGGTTGAACAATCCAGGGCCAGCCAGAAAACTAGTAGAATTTGAGCTGTCAGAGAAGAGGATGACTGAGCACCAGGTCAGTCAGGAAGAGACTGTAGAGATGAAGTCTACAGTAGAGTGGCAACTTGAGGCCACATATGAGGATGAAGAGGGAAGCATGGGAGATCATGGTGATCTGCCCAATTGCAAAGAATTTTTGCAACTGAGGAGACTGCAAGATCAGGGCCAGCCACGGGAGTAGTTGGATGAAGTGATAGAGGAGATCATGGAGCTGATGATCTGATCAGTAGAGACTACCAGTGAGGAGCAGCTGGGCAGAAAAGAAGCAGCAGCAGCGGCGCAGCAGAAGCAGCAACAACAGCAGAATGGAGCAGATGGAAAGCTCCAAAGACTTATTTGGGATACAGGAGGATTTCCAACATCTTAGGGGGGAAGCGCATGAGAAGGAGCTCATGATTTTGTAGCTGAGGAGTTTGATGCAGGAGCATCTCTCCATGTCAGCCAGCCAGCCAGCCAGCCACGTCGAGCACGGGCATTCAAAGCTAAAGGGAGGCGCAGTCCTCATTTAAAATTTGAATTGAATGTAATTTAATGTCTAGGCTGGTGAGCCATAAAAGCCATGTCTTTGTATAGGCATTAGGTAGATCAGCCTTTAATGTGGGTAATGGCTGAGATTTAGATCCGATTCGGGACTAGACATCCCATTCAATGTAATTGAATAGGATAGGTAGGTTTGGAGGGAAGCGCTCAAAGAGCCCCCTCAGGTAAAAGAGATTTTGAGATCTCATTTTGATAGTAAGTAATGTAGAGAAGAGAAGAGCCAGAGAGAACTTGAGAACACCATTGTAAATATAGGCATTTGCCATTGTTAATATAACAGAGCAGTTTTTCCTGCATGAGTTCTGTATTGTATGGATGTCTGTGAGTGTTATTTTATTTTGCAAATGTATGCTGTGGTTGTATGTTTGCAGGGAGTTTGTGTGATTTCAGGTGAAGGTCTTTGAGGTTTCATGCCAGGAGGGCGTGACAGAGTACTGCGGACTCTGAATACTGGTGCACAGAGGATGCACTTCTGAACTCTATGGAGTCAGACAAAGACGTGCTGCGGCATAGGACTGAAGTCAACAACTCAGGAGGAAGACCTCAAGGTTGTTGAATACCTTGGAGGCAAGGCTATGTATGAGAAACACAGTTGCAGATAGAATTCTGCTATGAATTCTGTAGAGCTCTGCCAGGTGGGCATTGAGCCAGTGCAAGGAGTGTACAGAGGAAGGAACTCTGTTGAGAGTTTGAAGGAGGACCAGAATCACTGAGGATTTTGAGAGCTCCGCCAGGAGGGCATTGAGCAGGTGCAAAGGGTACATAGAAGGGACAAAACTGCTGAATGTTCTGTGGAGAAGATACTCTGCCAGGAGGGTGTCGAGGAAGTGTGCAGACAGGCATAGAAGTGAAGAGAACTCTTTGAGTTCTGGAGCTAAAGGAAGAATCCACTGAAGGATCTTCACTGGGTTACTGAATACCCAGAAGACTCAGCAAGAGGTTATTGGAGTGAAGGACAACCAGGAGGGCGTCATATTTATCCATCTGTAGGAGAAAGAAAGAAGAAAGACAAAACCCCTTAAGGGGTTTGAGTGTTTGAAGAAGCTCAGGAGGAACATTGTTTTCACACGCATGGTGAGGCTCAAGGTTGTGGAGCTCGCAGAGGAAACAGACAAAGGACGAGGCCTTTGGAAATTCAAAATTTCTCCCAAGTCTGGGAAGAAAGCGCGCAGGAGCTCAGAAGGGAGCAACAGCAACCGTCAGATCGATGGAGAGGAGAGAGATTTGGACCGTTGAGGAGTTCACATCTAGGAAGGCATCAGAAGAAGTGCACAGAAGGAGGAGACCGACAGCCGTCAGATCTCACATAGAAATCCCGTAAGTCATTGGATTGGGAGGAGTTTCACAGAGTTTAGCCTCTAGAGTAGGCATGCAGAGGAAGTGATCTGAGCTGTCAGATCTGGAGCAGGTACCCGAAAGCCATCAAATTGGATAGGAGCTGCACAAAGTTTAGCCATCGGGATAGCATCCATCGAGAAATTGGGATTCTCGAGGTCGTGAGAATTGAGACATCGCAAGTCTCGAAACACTGGAGCGATTTGGACCATCCATTGGTGGAGACACGTGGTGGAGATCGAGCGCCCGTCGGAACTTTGGCGCATCGAGATATCGGCATTCCCGTGGACAAGAGATTAGGGAAATCCAGGTTGAAAACCCCAGCATAATCTGGGCTGTCCATTCAGGGAGACACGTGGCGGAGATCGAGCAATCGTTGGCATAGCAGTCATCGAGAAATCGGAGTTCTTGAGGACAAGGAAGTTGGGACATTGAAAGTCTCGAAATCCCAGAGGAATTGAGACCATCCATCTGGAAGGGATGCGTGGAGGATATCGGTGTCATCGGGAAATACCTGACAAGGAATCCATCCATCGGTGTTTGGTTCATCGGGATATCAGAGATCCCGGTGACAAGTTGTTTTTGCACTTTGAAATCGCGAATCGCGATACCCCGATGAGTGGGGGGAAGCTGTCATCACATCAAAGCTGAGGAAAGAGCCATAGTGGAGGCCAGCTGTCAGTGCAGTGGAGAATTGGGATTCGAGGAGTCGAGAATCCTGTGGGCGTCTGTATTTTGGCATCGCAAACCCCGAAATCCCGACGAGAGGCAAGGAAGTGGTCACGGGGTGATGGTCACATTGGCCAAGGGCTGAACCAGGAGGGCTAGCTGAAGTTAAAGCGCGTCGGGAATCAAAGGATCATGGATCCAGGGGATGAT
>JASDQU010372653.1:0-12663 GCA_032191745.1 Picea mariana
ATAACACTTGGATTATATGGTTAAAAAGGATTAAATTGATCTATTACTGATTCACCCCCTCTTTCAGTAGTCCAACAATTGGTATCAGAGCAGGTTCCTTCAAAAATCAGTTTAACCACTAAAAGGTAGATCATGGAGAGCAACAACTTCTAAAAAAATGGAATACCACAGTTCAATGGACAAAAGTATTCATTTTGGAGCATAAGGATGAAAACATATATACAGGCACAGGGATTTGAAATTTGGCAATCAATTGTAGATGGATACACGGCACCAGCAATGTTACACATCAAAATTACTCACTTCGATAGTGTCACAAGTGTCATCATTACAAGTGTCGCATTTTTCTCACAAGTGTCGCAAGTGTCAGGAAAAACATACTGCCATGATGCCTATGTCGTGCCTATAACGACATCAAGAAGACACTTGACACACATCAAACACTTAATTTGAAAGAGGAGGAATGATTAACTGGGCTTATGAACCTCTTGCCATCTGAAAAAAGCCAAAAAACTGACTTTTGGTAGGAGAACGCTCCCCTATACCTCTCTTGGGAGTGTTGGTGCCCCCCCTTACATTGTCTGGGAGCATTATAAAGCTTTGTTGGCCCTTCTGAGGGAGCGCTCGTGGGTTTAGGGAGTTTTTGCGCCCCCATAAAGCCTACTGGGGAGAGCTATAATGCTCTGATGGCCCTTTTGAGGGAGCGCTGCATATTCTGGGCAGCAGTTGGTTTGTTGAGATGAATGGGGGAAAGATCCTTTCAATCTTGGAAGGTAGTTAGATTTGAATCCTTGGTCAAGCCATGATTTTGGAGAAGATCCATAACTGAAGGAGGAAAATCCTCAACTTCCCCAAGGATATCTCAAGTGGTTGAGCCTCTCCAAGGCTATATAAGAAAGCTTTCTTATGGTAATAGAGGAGCTGGATGAGAGAATGATGCCAAACTTATGATCTCATAAGTGACATTTGGAGAAGCAACTGAAGGCATGAAACCTATGATCTCATAGGAAACATACAGGAGGATGATCAGCGAAGCTATCGTCATTACCGGTCGTGGAGCTTTTGAGCAAGGGTTAGACAAGGATAACTTGACGAAACTGCTACATTCCATCTATGGTTGTAAGTAATGTTTTTTCCTCATTAATATGATTTGATTGGCCTGTTTCTTACTAATTCGTGTTGGATATCACATAAATTTGTCTCTAAGTACATAGGTCTATTTCGAACTAATATTGATAGAGTAGGAATGTGGTTGTAGTTTCGTTTGTCTACAGGGCTCATCGAGGAGTGAAAGATCGGAGATCAACTCAGAACGTGCAGGGACAAACACCAATAAAAGGTAATTCTCTTATCCTTCCTCCTCATGCATTAGTTTGTGTAGATCTAAAAGGAAGTCAGTGACCATGATAAGCACTTTCTGTCTTGAGAGTTAAGAGTCTATCTCTCAAGAGGAGATCTACTTGTCCGCAGGGAGATTTTCCTTCAACAGAAACTGGCGACTCCACTGGGGAACGAATCGAAACTTTTCAGTTTTGGTTTTCCTCGTAGACCTTGTCTTACCCTTTGTTGTTTTCAGACCTTTTTCACCCCATATTTTTGATTTCATATGCTGATTGACTCTTTACCCCTTCACATTCAGCTTGACTGTCAAAATTTGACTGAAATTTTGGGTTTTTGGACAATTTTCTGAGTTTTTTGAGCCTAGCGCCCCAGTGCCCATGTTAGCCCGGTGCCAGAACTCCCTGGAAATGTTAGACAGAGCTTTATAATGCTCTGGTGTCCCTTACACCAGAGCACCAGCCTCTCCTTTGCACAAATACCTTAAAAAATTACATTTTCTGAGATCTAGACCCTGTTTTTTCACTTGTTGAGATTCTTTGTGATTGAATGCTTCTTCCTATTGAACTTTGACATCCCTTCTTCTGAGAAATAAGCACTTTGTTGTTCAGAGTTGGTGGCCTTCTTCATATTTTTTATTTTTTGTTGTTGAGAGCTTGAAATCAATCCACTGCTTTCTTCTCTCCTATCCGACTGAGCGGGAACTCTGGTGAAGGGCATCAGTAATCAGTGAATCATCTTGTTTGGTTCTTTGAGGTCACCATTCTTAAAACATCCCTCTTTTGTTTGAATTGTTTGATTTTTCTTTGTTATCTTTTGTTTTCTGTTTGCTTCTTGTTTCAATCATAGCAAGAGAGTGTGTGTCATGTGTGTGAAATCTGATCATACTTGTCTGAATCTCCTTGAAATGAAAGGGTAGTTGGTAGGAGAAGTTTTTTGCATTGAATTAATCATCATTCGCATACAAATGACAACAATACATATTAGTGATTGGTTTGCATATTAGAAGGCGTTTTTTTGAAAATGTTTCAACATTGTATTGGATTTGATTGAGAACCAATTGTTTGAGGACTTTCATATTAGTGTTTGATAGTGAAAACGACTCTTTCTCTTTCCCTTAAATAGGCGTTCATTGAAAAGAAATGATTGCTTATCATATTTCATTCATATTTTTGGGAATTGAGTCATCATTCCATTAGTTTCACTCTCATACACCCTTTGAGTAAAGAACAACTATAAAAGGAACGCTAATTAAAAGATTATCTAGAACATTTTTGTTTTTAGGATCTTACACCAATAGTAAACTAGGGTTAGCACTTTGGATTAGGCTGTGAGTACAACTCTCCAAAGTTTTCAAAACAAAAATTAGCATACTGAGCTAGGGAGAGTCAAATCCAATTGTCGTATTGGTTTTTTGGGATCCCCCTCTCACACAGGGGTTATGCATCAGGTCACATTCGAGAAAATTACGGAGATTATCCCTCTGTGGTTCAACTGTTTGTAGTGGTCGGATCGTATATTGGGGATCACTTAGAGGTATACCCATGATTATGTGTGGGAGCCTCTCGAGTTGATTTCGGACTTGTTATCCTACCCATACGTTTTGGATCGAACTGTCGACTGTACTCGCCCAGGGACTCACTGCGAATTGGTGTCTTTAGTTGCCATAATCTTTAGGTACTTACACAAGGTGACGGTGAAGGGAAGTCTCACTATACCTGGAGCAGACATTGGTCAAACTCACTCGGGCTCCTTGAAGGGTAAATCCACAATTACTGTGTGGAAGCTTGCACCAAGGTGAAAGTCTGTTAAGCAGGTCACCATTGTAATTGTTCCACCATATCCCAACCCCTTCTCGACTTGATCACGTGACATTGGATTTCATCACCAACTAGTACGACCATCGAGAGAAGTTTTTTTTTGTCTGCTTGGTTGATTCCTAGATTTTATTAGTGTATGTTGTTTCTTTTTGTTAGTTGGCCCTAGATTTTCAGTGTGTTCTTTTATTTTCCATAATTGAGCCCGTAGACGATCAAGGTCTTCGTCAATCACAAAGGATGCAAGGGATGCCTCCAGAAGACTATCAACCCTTACCTCCTAACCCTCCAGAAGACAACTACCGTAGAGAGTTAGAAAATCAATCTGACGCTAGAAGTGTTATTGCTCCTCTGTCAGATAACCCAGAAGATGCTTTGGTTACGGTTGCAAATCCCACTACATCTGTGTCGGTAACCCCTCTCGAACCACTTTTAGTTCATTTAGACTCCCTTGGGAACGTCATAGACGAAGAGGTCCCACAATTACTGGAGAGGATTTTTACCGAAACATATATGGGATCCACGGAACCAATCTTCGGTGATGAATATAGGACTCCTGTTTTTCCTAGCACCACAGTGAATACCAATTCCACACCTGCTTGCTCTGTATGGAGGACTTCATCGAGACGTGATCTCTATGAACATTTCGAATCTATTCGACAACCCTTTCATCCCCATGACCCTCCTAGTGAAACAGGACCATCCGGTCAAACCATGAATGATCCAGTCAATCAGGTTTTTAACCCTGCTGTTACACCAGCACAAGTCCATCCTAATGCTAGACTCATCACCTCTACTCATCTCCAAAGCACTTCAATCTCTACCCCCGTTTCTACAAGCCTTTACTCTACAGCTCCACATGTTCCACATGATCTTGCTGAGACATCTTCTCACCCGAGAACATAGACCCCTGTTGGCCAAACACAACCGGCTGGAGGGAAACCACCATCCAACGCACCTTTTCCTCCTGGAGGACTACCTTTCCATGGCAGGCCTACCCCTCCTGGGGGATATCCCCCTTTTCATGCTCCTTCTGGAGAGCAACCTTCGTTTTCCAGTCAGACCCCGATCATAAATCCACCACTGGTAGGGGGGGCAACCCTCATTTGCTGGAAACCCTTCACAATCCTGAGGAGTATCTTCAGGAGGCACTTTTACTCAACCCCACATTGAGGGGCACTCGTATAATAACCCACTAGAAGGATTATTCAATACTGTTCCTTCCGAGACATCTTACGCTCANCATGGGAAAATAAATCACCCGGCCTATAATGCTCAGAACCCACCAGGTTATGCCAATGTTTCTCATCCATTATCGAATCCTTCTCATCCTGGCCAGCAACAATTGTACGTAGGAGGACCTATTGGTTACAACTATCCACCTAACCCATTTTATGGTCCTACTGGTGTTCCTATGCCGCACCAGTATCATTCGCAAATTAACCGACAGCAACCTTTCCTTGCGACTTTGGATTTCCCAGACTTGTCTCGGTTAACTAATGATCTTATTTTTCACTCATCGGTTTGGCCAGTCATTCCAGCTAAACTTCCTTATGATATTCCAAAATTTGATGGAAACCCTGGTGAAGATCCGAACAACCATGTGATGAATTTCCATTTGTGGTGTTCATCAAACTCCCTCATGGATGATTCTATACATTTGCGTCTTTTCCAGCGAACACTTACCGGTTCGAAGCAAAGTGGTATATTGAACTACCACGTCCTTCTTTTCATGATTTCAATTCCCTTGCCATGTATTTCCTCATGCACTTTCAACTGCCTATTCACTACAAAAAGGGTACTGAAATCTTGACCTCCCTTCGTCAAACTAACTCTGTGCATATCTCTAACCATATTCATGAGTGGAGGCGACGATGAAGGATGATCAAGGCAATCATTCCTGGCATGCTCTTGGTAGAATGGTTTACTAAATCACTATTACCCTCGATCGCTTGCAATGTCACTATGGGTGGTGCGGTCACAGAGGATCAAGCCATTGCTCAGGCTCAGTATTTATATTTGGTTTATTCCCAATCTGGTACTTTGTATGATTTTCTTCCAAATGTTGCTCGAGCTAATACTGATCCTTCTAAACCATCATCCTCATCTCATGCGGATGGTTTCATCAGTTCCATCAAAACTCAATCTACTTCCCAATCGCTCACACTCTCCTCTACCTCCCCCCAAACTCATATCTCTGAGGTGAATGTAGTTCAATCTGCCCCTTCACAATAGTTCGGAGGTAAAAAGAAGACAAAGAATAAATCAAAAAATAATAATGAACAACCAAAAAATCAAACACCTGCTACCGAAAAGCAACCACAACGAAAATTGAAACTCCCGTGTATCATTTGTGGTGACGATCACTACACTCAAGATTGTCCACTTCACAATGAAGTGGCAAATATTTTCCAAGGAAAGTCACAATCCGTTGTGCTTACTCAGCCTTTTCCACAGCAGCAATCCATGGTTGCTCAAACTCCCTCTCCTGGGGGTAGTTCTAGCGATCCTCATGATGAGGCCTCGTCAAGTGAACATATTTATATGTTTAATGGGATTAATGTGACCACTCGATCTAAGACATACGACACACCAGGTAACCCTGNCCTCCGTTAGTCTTCCATCGGTTAATCCTCCATCTGGACCACTTCAGATTGAGAAACCCATGTTCGACTCTATCTTACGCCCTCCTAAGAGCACTATCTGTAAAGCTACCTTTAATCCTAGTTCATTTGCCACCCATAACTACAACATAGTTGAATATTTGGCTCAAGCACTGTGTGCTATGTCTGCGTTAGAATTTCTACAGCACTGCCCCAGTCAATGTAGAACGCTCTTGGCTCCTCTTAGCACTGTTGATCCTGAGTCGTCCAACCATATCATGTTTAACCTAGATAATTATGCATCTCGACTCTCCCACCAACTTGATTTCCAAGTTGATGTTGTTGTTCACAACCAACAAATCCACTGAACTATTCTGGATGAGGGAGCCTCAACTTGTGTCATGTCTTTGGCGTGTTGGAAAGGTTTAAAATCACCAGCACTCAAAAAATCCCCAACGATGTTATGCGCCTTTGATGGGTGAGGTTTTCATCCCCATGGGATTTTACAGTCCCTACCCATCCAATTGGGTGGCAAAATTGTTATTGTTGATGTCAAGGTGGTCGATGCTCCCCTCGATTACAACTTGTTACTTAGAAGAAGTTGGTTTTATGCCATGACTGTCATTGCCTCGTCGGTCTTTCGATGTGTACAATTTCCTCATCAGGGCAAAATTGTCACTGTTGATCAATTGGATTTCTGCACACCCGATGCTCGCACTCCTGCTACCAACAATATTCCTTTCTTGGGAGACCACAAGATCACGTATGAAAGCATTGGTGTTGGCTTACTAAAAGATTCTAGCCTCATGGGTACCTTCCCTACACCACTTCCACTGACTACACATCATATTCCCACCGTCGATATGATTTCGACCGCAACTTATCAATATTTGGAATCATTTGACCCTTGGATTGTACCTCATACATTGGAATTCGATGCACTAGGTGACACCGTGCCACTTAGTCCAGTCGAAACATCATACGTTTCTATCCAATCCTCTTATCCCTCGTCAGATGACCAACATCTATTAGCGCCTAACGTTTCCTCGAAGCAATCACGGTTGAGTTCATTGTCGTCTACGATCGACTACATTTCCCCAACTTTTCCTTCGAATGTCGATTTTCTATCGTCTCCCATGCTTTCAGCTTCTGATGATTTAGATCTGGTAGTGGACATGGTGATTTATTCGATAGGATTATTGGAGCTTGATCTCCTTACTCCTATCGTGACCCTCGACATGTGTTCCTTCCCAAGTGATTATCTTCCATCCAGCGAAGATCTCTTGGAAGAAATGACCGAGTTTTGTCCCTTGACATAGTATTCTTTCAAAGTGTTATCCTCTTGGCATCCATGATCAAGAAGCAGCCATGAGCATAGTTTCTCTTCTCTGTGGCAAGCTCGTTAAAAAATGAAATAGAGGTCCTGAGCATAGTTCTTTCCCTGTGTCAAGCTCGTTAAAAAATGAAACAATCACCTCTCTTGAACCTTCTTTTCATCCACCCTTCTCCTTTTTCTCAACTAATAGAGAAATTGGTGACGACCTCAGAGCTGGTGAATGAATTGAAGCTTGGAGGGCATGTCTCCAACCTTTGATGATCTTTCAAGCTGGTGGCATACCGAGCTTAGTCTTTGTTCTTTCTTGTGCTCGTAAATACATGAGAATGCATCCGGGTAGACTTTTATCTCTTTTTCGGACCTGTATGGATACACAAAAAAGGAACCACCTGGAGTCTTCTTTAAGCTCTTTTCAAACTCCCTAAACATGAAAATATTATCGAGTTATATTACTTCCTTTCCCACTCGTTAAAAGGTTTGAAAGGGCGTCTTTCGAGTGATAATTTATCTCTTTTTCGACCTCGCGAGACTAACATTACGAAAAAGGACAACATTGGAGTCACCTTTAAGTTCTTTTCAGACTCTCTAAACATGAAAAGATTGCCGAGCGACCTTGTTCTCTTCACACTCATTAAAGTATTTGAAGAAAACGTCTGTTGAGCGATAATTTATCTCTTTTTTGGTCTCATCAGACTACTTTACAAAAAAGGAACTGAGAGAGTTCTCTTTTAAGTGTTTTTCCAGACTCTATAATCATGAAAAACCTTCGAGTTTTCTATCTTTGGACTCATTAAAACAAACATCGATAGGCCCATGCAGGACCGAACCCTTACTTCTTCCAGTTCGTTAAACAAAGGAAGAGGAACTTACCGAAGGTGAGTTATATCGAGCATGTGTTATCCTCCTCGAGCTCGTTAAATTAAAAAGAGGTACTCATCTATCTGGATGAGGGAAAAAATTGAAAGAAGCAAGCCAAGCAGTTTTTTGAGAACATTACCAAGTAACTCTTAGAGTCGCCCTTGAACACGACACTTTGTCTTTCGCACGCATTATAACCCGTTGAACCTCTGCACTGAGCCAATCCTTTGAGTTTCTTTCACTCCTCTGGGTCACCTGACGTAAGTCCCAACATCCACTGCATCATCAAGTTTTGGTCCATGTCATGTTTCTACTGTCGTGCCTCAGTGTTCAAGGGAAGTATCCACATCGAGAGTCATCCATCACAAATATCTTGTCTCAATACCCATGTCAGTCCATGTTCATTTGATCTACCAACTACATCTCTGTGTTTGTTTCGTGTCGTTGATGGGGGATACATCAAGGCCCTCCTTCAACGAGTCTATTCCTGTCGACTTCAACACATTATCCAGGAACTAGACTTAGAAACCAGTTAGTACTTTGGGACCTGCATGCCTCAATGGTTGGCCTCCTCACATTCGACAGTGGGTTTACATAATTGACCTCTAATCGGATCATTCCACGGATGTTCGACTTTAGCTCATCCATTCACATTTGTTTGAATGTGCTAGAGTACCTTGGGAATCATTGACATTAATGGTGATCTCCCTCGCGCTTATTAACGGTTTACACCATTGAACGGTAATCAAGTGGTTTCTACCATGTTCGATGTCAGGACATCTATTCACATGGTTAGATTTGTACTACATCGGGATCGGTAAGAATACCCTGGGTTGAGTGATCACTCTGATATGTACTTTGCCCAGGTTGCGATGGAGTTTCTCTTGAACCATGACACATATACTGTCACATAGATCCACTTTGTATTGGTCGTGGCTATGTCTTGTCATCTCATAGATCCATTGTGTATTCTTCGTGGCTACGATCAGTTCAGGTCATAAGTGTATAGATCCACACTGTATCCTCGGTGGCTATACCTTTCATCAATACAATTATGTATCCGCAGTGTATTTTATGGCGGCCATATCATGCAAGTCTTGATCACCCAAGCATAGGTATGCCTGCCTTGGATTTGAAACATGTCATAATATTTGTTGGATGTTTGTGTGCAGCTTCTGTCAGATTCTCTGTGTCTATATCCTTGCTTGAAAGTCTACAAAGCATTTCAGTTATCATTTCTCATCTTCTAACTTCATACTTTAGGGGGCAATCTTTTACACATCAAAATTACTCACTTCGATAGTGTCACAAGTGTCGTCATTACAAGTGTCACAAGTGTCGCATTTTACTCACAAGTGTCGCAAGTGTCAGGAAAAGCATACTGCCATGATGCCTATGCCGTGCCTATAATGACATCAAGAAGACACTTGACACACATCAAACACTTGATTTGGAAGAGGAGGAATGATTAACTGAGCTTATGAACCTCTTTCCATCTGAAAAAATCCAAAAAAATGACTTTTCGGAGGAGAGCGCTCCCCTATACCTCTCTTGGGAGTGTTGGCGCCCCCCCTTACACTGTCTGGGAGCGTTATAAAGATCTTTTGGCCCTTATAAGGGAGTGTTGGTGGGTTTAGGGAGTGTTGGCACCCCCCTAAAGCCTACTGGAGAGTGCTATAATGCTCTGATGGCCCTTTTGAGGGAGCGTTGCCTATTCTGGGCAGCAGTTGGTTTGTTGATATGAATGGGGGAAATATCCTTTCAATCTTGGAAGGTAGGTAGATTCGAATCCTTGGTCAAGCCATGATTTTGGAGAAGATCCCTAACTGAAGGAGGAAAATCCTCAACTTCCCCAAGGATATCTCAAGTGGTTGAGCCTCTCCAAGGCTATATAAGCAGGCTTTCTTATGGTAAAAGGGGAGTTGGATGAGAGAATGATGCCAAACTTATGATCTCATAAGTGACATTTGGAGAAGCAACTAAAGGCATGAAACCTATGATCTCATAGGAAACATACAAGAGGCTAATCAGCAAATCTATTGTCATTACCGATCGTGGGGATTTTGAGCAAGGGTTAGACAAGGAGAACTTGACAAAACTGCTACATTCCATCTATGGTTGTAAGTAACGTTTTGTCCTCATTAATATGATTTGCTTGGCCTATTTCTTTCTAATTCATGTTGGATATCACATAAATTTGTCTCTAAGTAGATAGGTCTATTTCGGACTAATCTTGATAGAGTAGGAAGGTGGTTGTACTTTCGTTTGTCTACAGGGCTCATCGAGGAGTGAAAGATCGAAGCTCAACTTGGAGTGTGCAAGGACAAACACTGATAAAAGGTACTTCTCTTCTCCTTCCTCCTCATGCATTAGTTTGTGTAGATATAAAAGGAATTTAGTGACCATGATTAGCACTTTCTGTCTTGAGAGTTAAGAGTCTAGCTCTCAAGAGGAGATCTACCTGTCTGCAGGTAGATTTTCCTTCAACAAGCAGTTCCACCAACAAATGACAAAGCAGTGAAACTCGGTCAGAATAATTCCAAAGCCAAAAATGCACTTATGAATGGTCTTAGTGAAACAGTATTCACCAAAGTTGCACATTGTAAATCCGCTAAAGAGATTTGGGACAAACTTCAAAATATTTATGAAGGAGATTCAAAAGTCAAAGCAGCAAAGCTTCAAAATTACAGAGATTAGTTCGAACAACTTAAGATGAAGGAAGATGAGAATATTGCAGCTTACTTTTTACGAGTTGATGAAACAGAAAATGCAATCATAGGATTGGGAGAAGAAATCAAAGAATCTGTAATTGTTCAAAAAGTACTAAGATCTCTTCCTATGAGATTTGACCCTAAGATATCAGCACTAGAAGAAAGATCAGATCTAAACTCAATAAGCATGGATGAATTACATGGAATCTTCACAGCTTATGAAATGAGAACTGAACAGGAAAATCCAGATATAAAAGAAGCATCCTTCAAAGCATCCAAAAATTCAAAGAAAAAGGGAAGGAAAAAAGAAGAACATAGCAACAGCAGTGACGTCTCAGAAGATGATGAAGAAGTGGCCAACTTTGTCAAAAGACTGAACAGAGGAACCGACAGTAGGTATAGAGGTAAGCTTCCTTTAATTTGTTTTAATTGTGATAGTATTGGTCATTTTGCTAACAAATGTCCTTATAAGAAAAAGAGAAATGATGAAGGTTACTCAAAAGGAAAACAAGCATATAAAGGCAAAAGAACCACAAAGAAAGTTTTCAAGAAAATCTTATGCACCAAAGAAGACATCTCATCATCAGAAGAAGATGAAGTCAGTGACAGTGAAACAGAAAGAGTTCTATTCATGGCATTAGAAGACTCTGATAAAGAATACTCTGGAGAAGAATATGAAGAAGCCAAAGAAGAATATGAAGAAGTCGAAGAAGAAATTGAAGAGGCGGAAGTTGACTATCGAGAGGAATTAATGTGTGCCATAGAAGTTATCAGAAGAGAAAACAAGAAAAACAAGAAACTACAAGCAGAACTAGACAAGAAAGAAGACACTCAAGAACTAGAACAAATGATCACAAATTTGAAGGTTCAAATAGAAGAAGATAAAATAATTGAAGAAGCACTCAAAGAACAGATAGAAGAAAAAGACAATATCAATGGAAATTTGGAAGCAGAGATTGTCACATTAAGAAAGGATCTTCAAAAGAAAAATATGCAGAACAGCTCAAAAGTTTTGGATGACATTATCAGCAGTCAAAAATCTCATCATGACAAGTCCGAACTTGGATACAATCAAACAAAAAAAGGATCAAGCTCCAAAACAATAGAGAAAGAAACATATCCAAAAATCTTTGCAGAAACAATCAAGGGGGATAGGAAGATTACAGGGACACTCCTCCACTGAGAAGATTCAGATTTCAGAATCAACAATTGATAGATAGGCCTCAGGAAGAAGAAGAATTCATAAGAGTACCTCATTTCAAAAGATCTTCAACTCCCACATATAAAACTATCTATTTTGGATTATGTTATGAATGTAATAATTTTGGACATAAAGTTGTTAATTGCAAAGCTAACCATAGGAACACAAACAACTTTGAAAGTCATACAAAGGGGTTATCCAAGAAGACCTAGTGAAACACAGAGAAGAAGTTACAACGAGTTTGAATATTTGAGCACTAAAGTGGAATGTTACAAATGTAACATTTTTGGACACATGGCCAAAGATTGGAGAATGACAGTCCCTCCTAGAGAAACACAACAGAATAACAATAGTCACAGACAGGAACCTCAGAAAAGGACATGGATAATAAAGCAGGATCAGTATAGCAATGAAGAATGCACATTCTCTCTACAAGATAAGCAGAAGAAACGTGGTTGGTATCTTTACAATGGGTGTTCAAAACACATGACAGGTGATAGAGATAGGTTTCTTACATTACGAAAGGAAAGAGATGGATCAGTCTCCTTCGGAAATGATGATTCAGCCAAAATCATTGGAAAAGGCACAGTCATAATTGGGAACAAGAATACAAAGGAAGAAAATTTTCAACTAGTAGAATATATGAAACATAATCTTCTAAGTGTGAGTCAAATGTGTGACCAAGGTCATAAAGTTACTTTTGATTCACAAAAGTGTGAGATAAGAAAGAAGGTTCAGGAAAATTGATTGCTACGTATGCAAGAACTTCAATCAACATACATGTGTTAAGTGAAATTGG
>JASDQU010372653.1:16305-28175 GCA_032191745.1 Picea mariana
TGTTCGAGATGAATGCAAATGTGTGAAACAAGAGAGTTATGATAGCCATGCGGACAAGAACATTGTTGTTGGTCTTCAAAGGAGAGCTTGTAACTCTTCAAATTCACCTCCTCAAGAAGGCGATAAAGGTGAATGTTCAAGGTATATTTCTGCCTATCATTCAGTTTCTTTTGATTATGTTAAGCATGATAAATTTGCATGTAAAAATGGCAGAAAAAGTCCATGTACATATTGTGGTTTATATAACCATCGTGTTTCAAAATGTTGGAAAATATTGACCACTTTCAGGAAACTTTCCAAGCAAAGGCAACTTTAAAAGAGGATGCAAAAGATTTGCACTCATTGCCAGAAGAGGGGTCATCTCATTGACCAATGTTGGACATTGCATCCAACCACCCATCCACATCACAAGAGGTAGATGGATAAAGAGTCTAGCAAGAATGGAAGAGGAGATTCCATCATCGATGTGAGTCAAGATGATTCACAAGAAGACGATTTTCAGCAAAAAAATTCACCATTGAGTTGGCTTGGTAAGAAATGGTTGGATTTCTTGAACAAGTAAGGCTTGCATTTCTCTATTTGTATATGCATATTTCAGCCTTATGTATGCATTTATGTTGAAAGTTTTATAAGTTGCAATAGTTTATCACAACTTGTATGATGCAAATTTGCATGTGAATGCAATTCGTTTGAAGGCATTCTTGTTTGTTGCACAACTTTGCCAGGAGGGTGTAAAAGAGGGGTATGATGCTCACTTGTTACAGCCATATATCTTTTTCATATTCAGCTCTTATGTACCCATATGTTTTGGGTTCATGTACTTATGTTTGTACTGGAAGGAGAGTTGAAGAGTCTTGCACATGCATGTGTTTTTGTGTGTGCGTAAACAATGAACTTGGTGATAGTTCATCATGAATGACTCATGATTGTAACATGATTGTGTATCATGAATGTCAACTTGTTATTTTGGGAAGGTTGATATGTTTCAAATGAGTATCGACTTGTGTCGATGTTTTATTGACGACTATGTTGTGTCGATCATGTTTTTCGACTTATGTTTAGTCGATGGTGTTTGTTGGCTTGTAAGTCGATTTAGGAAAACACCATGATGTAGGAAAACACCATGTGCTTTGATGAAGTACAAGATGCGACCGTTTTCTTGAAGATCAAAAAGACTTTGTTGGCATCATTTCAATCTTGTATAAATTTGTTTTCAAGATTGATGGTTTTCTTGGTTTGTGACAAGATGTCGCAGGAAAGCTTTTGCAGCCATTGTAGAGCGAATTGTTTTGACACCAAAGAGTTCACAAGAGGGACTTGATTCTCAATGGGAAGGTTGGCAGTCTTCCAAGCACAAAGAGAACATTGGGTCAGCAGTAGCCAAAGAACAATGGTTGAGGGACATATCCAGTTACAGTGCAAGGCATGTCAAGGTATCCAGGTGATTGTCAAAAAGACTTTTCAAGTAGAATCAGTTGATAGAACTTGGAAGCAGAAGAGTATTGAAGCTCAGACAGATAATCATCAGCTTTTGTGGGTCCAAAATCCTTTCAGTTGGAAGGTGTGATCAGAATATGGACCAGGGGTCAAAATTTAGCCAAAAAATCAAAGTTCTCGAAATTGCCTCAAAACAAACAGGGGTGTATCCCTCGTCGTTATGAACCCAACTCACTTTGAACGGGGTCAAACGAACATCAGATGAGTGATATATCGCGATCTGTTCGATCTGCCAAACAGGCCAAAAAAAAAAAAAAAATGTTGACTGTACAATCCGTACATGATGACGTGGCAGGTGTATGACCTGACATGTGGCAATGTTGACATGGTAGAGGTGACATGGCAAGAGATGATGTGTCAGTGCTGAGTTGGTAGTTGGTAGATACGTGGGCAAATCTGTTGGTGACACGTGGCATGGTTTTTTGACAAATTATGAGGTGCCACGTGCCCAGGCATGGGATGCCACATGGCACCATGTTAAGTTTGGGTGTTGAAAGTATATGGATTCCATGGGGTTCGAACCGCGGACCTCCCTCCACAGAGAAATTCTTTGGAAAAGTCCAAACAACCAACGCACCACACTATTAAGTCTTATCCATAATCCTTTGATATTGTATTTAAATTAATACCCTGGTGTTGTTTAAAATTAAATATGGAGTCTGTGGGGTTCAAACCACGGACCTCCTCACATGGAAAAGTATTGGCAAAGGTCGCCCAACCGGCGCGCCACATAGTGTTTCTTGTAATACATATGAGTCCATATATATTTAAAATGTCAATGTTTCGTGGTTGGTGTGGAGGTCTGGGCTGGGGCTTAGCCCCAGCCCCCGTTCACATACACTTGCCCATGTGACCTCCACTACACGGATTTGCGCATGGCTATTTCAGATGGTTCTCTACAGTTGCACCCGCCACATGTCACGACCACAATAAGCATGCAAACTAGTGCCAACAAATGCGTGGGACGTGGTCACATTGGCCCCGTTCGCCCAACACCTCCAATTTTGGGGGCCCTAATTTTGTTAACGGTTCTACAGTTGCGCATGGTTGTGCGTTTATGTGCGTGGTGTTGATTTTAAGCACGGAAAATTCCCAGAGGCTAGGTTGGACGCACAGAGGTGCATTTTGGCAAACCAGAGACAGCAAGCTTGAAGGAGGAAAATGGCAGGAGGCCTAACTTCTTCATTTTTTAGCCAAATGAGGTGCCGAAAAAGTCCAGCTAGGGGTTTTTGGACGTTCCAAATCCATTGGAATATTTTTCAAAGGAATTTGAAGACTTCTTTTGTAGGTTTTATACCATTTAAGTTTCAGAGAGCTCTAGGGAGCTTGAAGCCCCCATTGATGGAGGCCATGCTCAGATGAGCCCAAGTCTGTTTTATGTGACTAAATAGTAATTTTTGGCTAATTGTTATATTCTGAACACATTGGGATAGGTTTCATATCCATTTGAGGACTTTTACAGGTGTTTTTTCCACAAGGAAGCTCAGGGAAGCTCAAGGCCACATGTAGAAGAGGTCATGCTCGGATGAGCCATGGTCCGTTTTCAGAGTTCTATTAGTCATTTTTGGGGTTTTTATATACTCTGAACCCAATGGAACAGTCAGAAAATCCATTGGAGTTGAGAAGCAGCTTGTAAAATAATCTTTGACAAACTAATCCCAGAGAGCCTAGTCCATTGAAGGAGGCTCAAGGAGATGTAGCCTAGTTGGGGGTGAACTCCTTTATCATGTTGTTCTTTTTGTGAGTGTTTGATGGTTATTATTTGCTGCAAGTTAATTTTGTTGTTGTATTTATGTAAACAACATATTTAACCTTTCAAAGACCTCACACATAAACATTTAAAAGAAGCATGAAATTGACACATAAAACTTCTTGCATAACTATGACATTGAGCAAGGTCCTGAAATTTATTTTAATGGAGTAGAGGGTGCTTGCATAGCATAACAAGTCAGCCCCCTATTTTCAGATCACGTGTGGAAAAAGGATTAATTATTGAATAATCAAGTACAAGAAAAGCATACAAGTGTTACAACCTGTGTTTGAACAAAGTGGTGGAAAGCATCAACATAACAATTGATGAAACAGGTAGACAAGAATTAAAGGAAGAAGAAAATGAATCAATGGAACAACTTTACGAAGAAGAAACAAAAGATGAAAAAGAATGGGAAGACAAAAAGGATCTAGCAGAAACATAAGAGCAAGTTCAACAACTAACTCCAAAAACACCTAGCAAATGAGTACAGAAGAATCATCCTTCAGATCAGATTATCGGAAAATAAGACGCAGGAGTTGAGACTAGAAGAAGAATTTGTTCACTAGAACAAATGCACCTAGCACTCACATCTACGATCGAACCAACCTATTTTGAAGAGGCCAACAAGGATGAATTTTGGAACAAACCAATGGATGAAGAATTGGATCAAATAGATAAAAATGACACTTAGGAATTGGTTCCAAAACCAAAGGATAAGAATGTGATCGACACAAAGTGGGTATACAGGAATAAATTGAATGAATATGGACAAGTTACAAGGAACAAAGCTATATTGGTATGTAAAGGATATGCACAGGTTGAAGGAATCGAATTTGAAGAGACATTTGCCCCAGTTTCTAGAATGGAAGCAATCCGATTGCTTTTAGCTTATGCATGCTCCAAAAATATTAAAGTGTATCAGATGGACGTAAAATCATCTTCTCTGAATGGGGAACTTGAAGAAGAAGTCTACATTGAACAACCAGAAGGATTTCAGTTGTCAGATAATGCATATTATGTGTGTAAATTAAAGAAGCCCTTGTATTGTCTAAAGCAGGCTCCTAGAGCATGTTACTCTAGACTGGATAAATATCTACAGCAAGCAGGGTTCAGAAAAGAAGTGCAGACAACAACATCTACATCAAGGTAAGTCAAGATAGTATTTTATTAATTGAAGTTTATGTTGATGATATTATTTTTGGTAGTGATGATGATAGGTTAAGACAGAAATTTGAAGAGGATATGTAGAATGAATTTGAAATGTCATTACTTGGAGAACTATCCTTCTTTTTGGGACTTCAGATACGTCAAAGTGACCAAGGAATTTGTATTTCTCAAACCAAGTATATCAGAGAAATGCTAAAGAGGTTCGGAATGGAAGATTGTAAACCAGTTATCAGTCCCATGCAAACCAGTTGCAAGTTAAGAAAAGATGATGATTCAAAGTCTACAGATCAGAGGCAATACAGGTCAATGATTGGTAGCCTACTATATGTGACAGCATCCAAACTAGATGTAATGCAGGCAGTTGGATAGGTGGCACAATTTCAAGCAGCACCAAAGCAATCACACGTGTTAGCAGTGAAGAGAATTTTCAGATATCTCAAAGGAACAGAAGAGTTTGGATTATGTTATCCAAAAGGAAAGGATCTATCTCTTATTACCTACACAAATGCAGATTGGGCAGGTTGTATTGATGACCGATGAAGCACTAGTGGAGCATCGTTCTATTTGGGTGAGTGTTTAGTATCATGGATAAGCAAGAAACAATCATCAGTATCTCTATCTACAGCCGAGGCAGAGTATATTGCAGCAGCATCATGTTGTACACAGGTTCTTTGGATGAAACAAATTCTGATAGATATACAGGCTGAGTATGATGAGCCCATTTCAATTTATTGTGATAATACAAGCGCCATCAGTATCTCAAAGAACCCAGTAATGCACTCCAAGATGAAGCACATTCCAATCAAGTATCACTTTCTATGGGAACATGTTGTAGAAAAGAACATTAGAGTTGAGTATGTGGGAACAAAAGAACAAGTGGCAGACATATTTACAAAACCACTTCCACGGGAATCCTTTCAGTATTTTCGCCAGAGACTCAGAGTTATTTAAACTCAAAAATGAATGGTTTTGAATGCTTGTCTTATATTTCTTAGATGTACATGAGGAAGCACCATAAAGAGGGCAGTTCAGTTAGGGGGAGCAGCCCCGGATGGAAAGATGTCTTTTTCCATTGATGACAAAGGGGGAGAGATTTATCAGATGTAGAGCACAGAGGCATGATTCCAGGGGGAGAAATGGTCACAGAGATGCAGAGGACAGAGGCATGGTTCCAGGGGAAGCATGAGTGATATGACTTCAGTATTGCATGAAATGATTTCAATATTGCATCAGAGTGTTGCCATCAATGCCAAATGGGGATATTTTTTATTAAGGTTGGTTTTCATTGATGTTGATCCTTGAAGAAAGTCTGGTAGTGAATTTCGGTATCAAAAAGGTTTGGGTAATGAACCCAAGGTTGTTTCATGTATAATGGTATGAGTTTTAATATGTTTGAAGGTAATACTATTTTATATGGATAGTACATGTCATGCCATTTCTGGTGGTATGTCGAACATCACATAACTCCTCACGGTTTGAGATTTATGGCCTTACGAAGTTGGAGGGCCCTCATATGTTGGCTTGAAGCCCCAAAAGGCCAAAGAAGTCAAAGAGCTTGCAAAGAAAAAATTATTATTTAAATGATAAAGTAAAGTGACAAAGTCAAGAAGGATTATTTAAATAATAAAGTGAAGTGACAAAATCAAAGAATATTATTTAAATGATAAAGTGAGGTGACAAAGTCAAGAAGGAATATTTAAATGATAAAGTAATGAAGAACTTTCTAATTATGGAAATTGGTTAACCCTAAAAATGAGGAAAATAGGTTAAGTGACCTAGAAATAGGTTAAGTGACCTAGAAATGGGTTAAGTGACCTAGAAGATGTTTCTAAGGAAGATATTTGGAGAGTATAAATAAGAGGCAAGGCTCTCTCATTTTATATCACACTTGAGCATATTGAATATCTATAGTTGATTGAGGTAACCAAAGGATATCTTAGCCAAATTTCAGAGGGAAGGTGAAGAAAATAAGGTTGGAATTCAAGGGAGGACAAATTTTTTTGATGATGCTTTCTAAGGTATGTTATTTACAGGTCATCTCACCATTTTCACAATAAATTGTTTTCTAGAATGATTCAAACTGTGAAATCGATAGGCTATTGAGTAAACATATGCAAGTATCTATGGTAAACAATTCACCTTGTGGGTCGTTGTATTTTTGGAGTTACACTCTGTGGAAAATAGGGTTTGTGGCTAGTTCTGAAACTAGTCTAAAATAGGTGTTTCGGGTAAAAATGTCATAACTTCTTCATAACAGATCCAAATTCAGTAAGACCAAATGTGTTGGTTATAGTATAGTATTTAGTATTCTGTGTAACATTTTTAGATCCATTCAACAAATATTCTATGTGGGGCACGCTCTACAAGGTCGCTCTCTAGAATAAGCCAGAATTCATCAAGGTATGCCATTTTTTCTATAACTCCTTTTCTGAGAGGTTCCAAGTAGTGACACCTAGAGGAATTGCATAAAAAAAAATGAAGAAAATTGTGTACTATTTTCAGATATTTATTCATTACAGGTACATAGTTATGATTATTTCAAGTTAGAGTTGTTGACTAATCCCAAACTAGTCATGTGAGACTAGAGAAAAGGTTGATGAAAATGTTAGTCTCTTGTTGTTAAAGTTAAGGAAGGTTTGCAGGTATGTGATCATATACACCAGGTCTATTACAAAGTTAAAAATCATATTTGGAGGATGAAATTGATGAGGGATTTTGGTTAAGGTACATGTTGGGTACATGGTTGAGACAAGTAGTTAATGAGTTGGCACATACATGAGGTGTATAGTTGATGATGTTGGTACATTTTGATGATTCATATTTGATGAGTAGTTGAAACATGATTGTTACATACTTGGTACATGGTTGGATGCACTTTTTTATGGTGCAGGTTGATTACAGGTTTTTTGGTATAGGTTGGTGCATGGTTGATGCACTTGTTTATGGTACAGGTTGATTACAGGTTGATGCATGGTTGATGCATGGTTCAAGTTTATTGGTACAGGTTTATAGCAGTATATCTCATAGTGATAGTATGACAGTGGTTCCATCATTCTACTTTTACTTCAGGGTGGTTGGATGGGGTAAGGACAGGTGGTTGTAGCCACCTTCTGGTTCTAGCCGGAGAACATAGGGGGTTGTAGCCTCCTTATGGTTGTAGCCATAGAATATGGGAGTTGGAGCTTCCCTCGGGTTGTAGATTGACAAATAAGGGGGTGGGAGCCTCCTTCTAGTTGCAACTGGAAAACAAAGGAAGTTGGTGCTTCCAATGAATGCAATTCTTCAAGACATATAAGAAAAAGAATTTTGTGGTTTTCTCCTGCTTTGGGTTTCCACGTAAAACACTGGTGTACTGTGTATGTGTATGATTGTTCATTTTTTCATTGCTTATTTCCTCTACATTTATTGAATGATAATGCTACATTGATATAACACTTGGATTATATGGTTAAAAAGGATTAAATTGCTCTATTACTAATTCACCCCCTCCCCCCCTCTCAGTAATCCAACAAGTTTTGTAAAAATATTCAAATTTCTAAAGATTTTATATAGTTTCTATAAATTTTGGGCTATTTTTAAGGTAAAATAATTTTATTCTATATAATTTTTCGGAAATATTTTTTGAAAAATGGAAATTGGAAAATATGTTTTTGGAAAAAAACATGCAAAATTAGCCCATGGGCGAAATTTAGCCCCTAAATTTTTTCCTAATTCAAGAGATTCAAATATGTTGCTATATGGGATGGATGTCCTTGTATAAGGTGCTTTTTTAGACTAATACCCCTTAGGCTGTTTCTTCTTGTACTTTTTGGATACACATTTAAATTATCCATGCTCATTATTGCTCTAGGAAATGGGGCTTTGCTTCAAAAGGTGTTATGATCCTTGGGTTTTTGGGTAGATTTTTATGAAGTGACATGCTCATGGTATGAGTTACACCTGAATTGGATATTCTCTTATTCAAGGGATTGAATATGAATCCAACCCTTGATATTTAGTTGAATCACCTTTGTTAGGCCCTTTTTTAGATCAATTTCCACGCAAATTTTGGTACAAGTGAAGATATTCATTTTTGTCTCAAACTGGACTATATTACAAACTAGCTTTTCTACTCTAGATTTGATAGAATATTCATCCTAGAAAATTATTAGGAGGTGTGGAAACCTCACCCATACAAGGGTAACTAAAATTTCCATAGTTTGGATCAAAATCCATGGTCCAAAGGGTAAAGAAAATTCCCCTTGAACCCATGAAGTAGAGACCCAATATGAATATCTAATCCCTCTCTTCTTTTTTTCTAAATAAAAACAAGTCATAAACCCTACCATAACACTAACTATATATATGGCCTAAGACAATATCCCAATGCTTTGAGATCCATACCTGAACTTCTTGAGGGTTAGGTCAAAGGCCAGTGAAATTTCCAGTAAGATATTCCTCATGCAACATTATATCTTTCCTCTTTGTATTTGGAGACATGTCCATCTTGGGGATGGCATCAACCCTTTTTAAAAATCTACTCTTCTCTAGGTGTTTCCCAGTAGTAGAAGATATGAATAGAAAAGCATATGCTTCCTCCTTGTTATTAGAATATGCATCCATGGTAACCAAAAAGGGATATTTCATCCCAAAATTATGAATTGACCTCTCTAGGGTGAATGGTGGCCAAAGAGAAAGATCTAGCCAGTGAACCAACATCCACTTCTACTCCGGCATAGGACTTGCAACAAATATCACTAGACAAATTAAACTTTTTTTTAAAATAAATGTGGCCAATGGATTATTTTTTAGAAAGTGGATTGACTTCTACTTCAAGTAGTGGCTTGACTTATTCTTCAGGATCAGTTAGTGTCTAGGGATTAGGAGAAATGGATCATAACCTCAACCTTTCTCTAGCTCAGGAAATCTGTTTGCAAGCTATTCCAATGGTGGCTATGGTGCATTTTTCTTTAGGAAATGGTTATGGTGAATAGATTATACTTTGTATTAAAGAAGTGGCTAGGGTGAACCCTTGCTATAGAGTAGACACCTTTCTACCATTTCAGTTTCATTCATTATTAGTGACACGTATAACTTTTTTTTAAACCTAATTCCAAAGCTTTTTAAAAACTTCTCATTAGATAATTAATATTGACATTAGATCATTGACACATATTAAATATCATACATTATTCATCCATTCACCTATGATGGTTTAAAGATTTATTTAATTTTTTCCTTCTTCCACAAAGTTAATTCCCTCCACCAACCTCAAAATCCCTAATTCTTAATTTTGATTATCACCTCTACCATCATCCGCAATTATAACTTCATCATCAATTTATATTTTAATGATATATTAATTTTAGTTATCTTTCAAGGAAACTACCAAATATTTTTCCTATTGTTTTCTCTTACATACATGATTAAATTGGTTTTGTCCTCCCACCACACCTTTCTTACCTAAATGATTACATCGTTTTTGTTTATTCCTAAAGTATGTACATTTTGTATTATTTTTGTTCTTGATGGATTTCTTGTGCTTAAAACAAGCCCACCCCATCATAGGTTTCTTCTTGGTACAAGACACCATAGATCACTAACTTCTAAAATCTCATCCTTCACACTCCATCTCCACTATATGTGGATCCTCATATGTGAATTCAAAACACCTTTCAATCAAAGAAAAAAATTGAATAATAATCATTTTGATAAAAAGGAATACAATTAGCCAACAATTTTTGGGAATGAATTGAAAAAATAAAAAAAAAATTGTAGTGTTAAGAAAAGTTGTATTTAGTACAAGTTATTCTTCAATAATGGTGAATCTATTTTATGGGTTAATGAGGTTATTAGAACAAGAGGTTTGTGGCTTATGGGATTATTTATCTTGTCAATGTGGTCAACCATGGTTAATAAGAGTCAATGGCATTGAACATTAGTCCATTTGGTAAGTGAAAATCGATGGTTAATGATGGGTTAACAAGGTCAATGGGCTATGAGGTTTATAAATGATGAGATTATTGCGCTATTGATATAGATTGGATCATTATATTATTTTTCATCTATCTCGATGCTTTCAGAATGGAAAATATTGGAGGAATAATCGTGCATGATCATTTTAGTGGCAAGTCCCAGTTTGGAAAATTGGGGTTTGAAACCTTCCAAAGCCATTTTAATGCATTAAAATGTGTTTTTAGGGATTTTTGTGGTGTTGGTGTGTGGTTGTAAGACCCTAGTTTCAAGCTATCTTAATCAACAAAACCCTTCAAAGACCGGACCTTTTGGCATCACCTGCATGTAAGTGAAGTCTCACTCGAGGCGTCTATTGGGGCTGCAGGAACCAAGTTTCTGCAGTAGTGAGGGAATGGGAGGTGATCATCTTATTCATTCTTCCTTATCTACTATGTGTGCAATAGATCTAGTATAACATGCATATACAGGACATCCATGATCAATTTCATAAAAAGACAAGAAGATACAATAGTTAACGTGGTTCACCCAACTTTGGGCTATGTTCACAATGACTAGCTTCTTTATTATTCTTTCTATAATCGTCTTAGGTGTGCGCACTACACTTACAATAAACGTATCATGCTATCTCTTTCTCCATCTTACCTAGACACTATGTAGTGAAAGCCTCTCTCTGCAACTTCTCCCTAACACTCAAACATAGACTCTCCATTCTTAGTATATTCTCTCACTCTCCTTACAAACAAAACTCGACAACACTCAACAGAACACAACAGAACTCAGCAGAAGAACATGTATATTCCCAACCCATTACATATTTATACACGGACTCTAGGGATCAAAACCCTATTTGATTTTCCCAAAAACCCTATTACAACTCATTATGACTCATGAAAACTCATGTTGACTCACTGTTCGGGCTTGATTTTCCTGCTTTTATGTATACATGTTTCTTTTGCACTCCCGATTGTTGTTCTTGATTTTGTGCATCTTTTCTATTTTGGCATGTCGAACTATTGTCTATCTTTCTTGCCTGCTTTCTTCTCTTGATTTATTCTCTTGCTCTATTCTCCTCTAAGTATGCCTTTACTACACATTATGCTCCTGCCTTGTCTTCCATCTTCTGTTGTTGTGCATATCCTCCATACTTAGGATTTTCGTGAAAAATGTATCCAAAATTCATGTCCAACATGACCCAAACACTCACCTGTAGCTCGTCCAGAGCCACTCAGGCCCGTTGCATGCTCCTCCATGCCTCTATGAACTTTTGGTAGGTGTCCTTTGTTGTAAGGTAGCTAGAGAGATAGTGGAGGGGCCCAGAGGGCCCATAGTGATGATAGTGGAGACCATTCAATGTAAGGTGGACTAGGTCCACTATATTATTAAATAAGTCCCACTATGGTAGTTATATATAATAAATGGGTAATTAGATATAACAAATGTAAGAGGACTTCTTAGAAGGTTCTACTTCTAGAAGATTCCTCCTCTAGAATGTTCTTAG